>ML245626.1:21597-57201 GCA_005239495.1 Nicotiana undulata
GGGGGGGGGGGGGACTATCCCTTAGGATTTGAGTTGTTCGTGCTATTTGTATTATGTCAAAGTCGTGCACGCGAGGTGACGAGTGCGTACTCGGGCTTATATGTGGAAATTAACCGGTTTAGACTATTAGGCTTCTTTCATGTATTTATTTAAAATTGTTAGCGCATGTTATATCTTTTATTTGTCATGTTTACCTTCACATGCTTTATTTGAAGTTGTTGTTACATCTCACATCCTTTACTTATCAAGTTTACCATTATATGATTTATTTGAAGTTGTTGCCTCCTTTATCATTATGCGACTTCCTTTATTGTTAAGTTACTCTTAATTGAAATTGTTATTACATGATATCCTTTCGTTTCCAGGTTATCCCCATGCATTTAGATGTAGTTGGTAGTTCGTGACATCTCTTTCATTGTTAGCCTATTTCATACACTAGAATCTGAAGTTTATCATTTCATGGAAATACCTTCATTATCAAGTTTATCCTTAAGCAATTAATTGAATTTGAAGTTATTGAAAGTCATTAATCTATTTTAATTGAAGTTGTGTTTAAAGGGGGCATTGTTCATTATTTAGTTACTTTCCTATTCATTTTGTTGTAATTGAGATTCTATATACATTGTGTTTGAGTCGCGGGCTATTTGTTGTGGAAATATTGATATTGTTGGTTATTTTGGAAAGGTTGTGGCCTATGTGCACTTGTAGTACGAGTGGATATGGTGTGTTGTTGTTAGAACATGTGAATTGTTGTGTGGATTGGTTATTGTTATGCAAAGCATAAGGGTGGCATCTCATTGTTGCTGTTATGCGGGGCATAAAGGTGGTATCTCGATGTTGTTGATTGTGCGGAGTGATACGGGTGGCTATTGTGTTATTGTCCGGGCGGAGCGATAAGGGTGGCAATTATGCAGAGTGATACGGGTGGCTAACGGAGTGATGCAGGTGGCTATCGGAGAGATAAGGGTGGCAATGTCAGGGATGATGTGTGATGACCTGGGGACATTATGTTGATTATATTCATGTAATGGTGTGGTTTTCCTTGTGTATATCATATACCTTACGTGACTTGTTGTGTTGCTTCAATAAACTTCTCAATGTCTTTGATATTACTTGTTGATTAGGGCTGTAATAGTACACTCGCACAAGCATACATTGTAGCATGCCACTTATACTAGTTTAGGAGTACGAAACTTAACATTTATTGATCATGCCGATGTATTCTTGTATTAGTTTCTTTCATGTTGATATTTATCATGTGACACGGCCGGGAGGATTGTGATATTGAGCATGTGACCATGCCGGGCGGATTGTAATATTGAGCATGTGACCACACCGGGCGGATTGTGATATTGAGCTTGTGACCATGTTGGGCAGATTGTAATATTGAGCCTATGACCATACCGGGTGGATTGTGATATTGAGTCTGTTACTATGCCGGGCGGATTGTGATAGTGAGCCTGTGACCCCGCCGGGCGGATTGTGATTGTGAGCCTATGATCATGTTGGGAGGATTGAGATATTGGCACATGAGTTGTCTATGCTATTGTGAATAGAAATGTGGGCACAAGGTGTTGTGAGCATATGATTGGTGGGTTGAGACTCGTGACTTTTGATTATGAGATGAGGTATATCGGAGTAATTTCGTTGCGAAACTTGTGTTAGAACGACTTGATTAATTGGTTGTTATTTATTTTCCTTATTTGGTTTCAATGGTACTTTCACGGTGTTCTTATTACTTTACTGTTTATATCACATGTTGAATCTTGTTTCCATTTACTGATTCATGCTTTCATTATTAGCTTTATACTTCTATATTGCACAGGTTATTTTGACTAGTATGTGTCTTGACTTGTACCTCTTCACTACTCCACCGAGGTTAGTCTTGATACTTACTGAGTGTCGACCATGGTATACTCGTACTACACTTCTGCACATTTTTGTGCAGATCCAGGTATTGGAGATATTGGACTCAGGTAGAGTTAGCTTATTGATCGCAAGGATTCAAGGTAGAGTTGATTGGTCATCGCAGTCCCTTGGAGTCATTTCCTTTCATACGGTTAGCTTGTTATTTGAAAATTGTTGTATTTCGATCTTTGAGATCTTTCCATGTATTTAGCTAGAGTTCGTGACTTTGTATTACCTAGTCTTGGGAGGTTGTAGTGATTATTGTCGCGTAGGCTTATTTCACATTTAGTTCGTTATTTATATAAACCTCTGATTTAAACTATAATTGTTAAATTGGCTTAATTGTTGTAAGTAATCGGCTTACCTAGTCTTAGAAATTAGGTTCCATCACGACGCCCAAGGTGGGATTTTGGGTCGTGACAGTCGTCAAGGTTGCTTATAGACTTGTTTTGCCTCTTAGTCTTTCAGAAGTTCATCCGGTGTTTCATGTTTCTATACTTCGGAAGTATCAGGAAGATAAGTCACATGTTTTTCACTTTAGCACAGTGCAGTTGGATGAGAATCTGGCTTATGAGAAAGAGTTAGTGGCCATTTTGGACAAGTAGGTTCGGAAGCACAAGTCTAAGGAGATTGCATCGGTGAAGGTGCATTAGAGAGGTCAACCGATAAAGGAAGTGACTTGGGAGACTGAGCATGATATGCAAAGCAGAACCCTCATATTTTTGGCACTTTAGGCATGACTCTAAACCCGTTCGAAGATGAATGTTTGTTTAAGAGTGGGAGAATGTAATAACCCGGTCAGTTTTTTGTGTATTTGAGCCCCATATTCTCGTTTGGTGTTTCCTGTATTCTTGTTCATTATTTTATGACCTACAGGGATGGTTGGTTGGTTCCGGGGAGGTTTATGAGTGAATTGAAACACCTAGTCCCTTTGTTGGAGGCTTAAGTTTTAAGAGTTGACCAAGGTTTGATTTTTGTATAAACGACATCAGACTGGTAATTTGATGGTTCCAATAGTTTCGAACGGTGATTTTGGACTTAAACATATGTTCGGATTTGGATTTGGAGGTTGCTAGGATGTTTTGGCTATATTTGTCGTGAGTTGGCAAGTTGAAGGTTTGGAGAGTTCATAGGTTTGACCGGGAGTTGATTTTGAGGATATCAGACTCGGTTTGTTATTTCAGAACTTGGAATAGGTTCATTTTATTGCCATTTAGAACTTTTGTGTAAAGTTTGGATAAAATCTTGACTGGTTAGGCTCGAATCGGATTCTTGGTTTGAAGTTTGGAAGTTTTTGAACTTAAGAGAAGTTCGAAGTGTGTTTTGATCTTTGATTCATTGATGTGATGTTATTACATGTGTTTGGAGACTTTGAATAGGTTCAGTTAGTGTTTATGAAATTATTGATATGATTAGAAGGGGTACTGGGGTCTCGGGTATGTTCAAGATTAGCTTCGGACCATTGGGAATGATTGGGGCAGTTCTGGTTCTGGTGCATCACACCTGTGGAGGTTTTGGCGCAGGTGCGAGGTCGTATGTGTGAGTGGTCTGTCGCATCTTCAGAGTTGAGGTACTCTAGGGAAGTTTCTCTTCTACGAAGAGGGGATCGCAGGTGCAAAATTGCACATGCGGAGAATTGGTGCGCGCCTGGGAGGACATGCTTGTGGAGTCGCAGATGCAACGCATGTGCCGTAGAAGCGGATGGTCGGCAGCTTTATTGGGTCTCGTAGATGTGAACCTTTTTCCGTAAAATCGGTATCGTAGAAGCGATTTTTTGGTCCGCAAATGCGTAAATCGCTGGATAGATTTATATTTCGAGGGTTTAGCTCATTTCTCATTATTTAATATTTTGGAGCTCGGGTAGAAGCAATTTTTTAAGAGATTTTCATCACTACTTTGTGGGTAAGTAATTCACTTGGATTTGGCTATATATCTTGAATTACTATGAAATTTTGCAATTTAATCATGTAATTTCTGAGGAAAAAATTGGGTTTTTAGCTTACAACCTAAAAGAATGATTTTTGGGGATTTGAGGGTCGATTTAGACTTGATTTTGGAATATAATCAAATATTTGAACTCATGAGATTATGGGTAGTCGAGATCTACCCCTTGACCGGGTTTTTTACCATGTGAGCCCTAGTTGACTTTTGTTGACTTTTTGAAAATTGAATAAAGATTGAAGCTTTATCTTTTGGATTCGATTCCTATGGATTTGTTTGACATTATTGAGTAATTGTTTGGATAGATTCGAGGTGGTCGAGGTGGTTTCTCAGGGGAAGGCATTTTTGGAGCATTGATTTGGCCTATTTGAAGTAAGTATCTTGCTTAACCTTGTGTGAGGGAATAACCATTAGGATTATACTTTATTTGTCTAATTATAATGTGTGTAAAATAATGTATATGCAAGATGACGAGCATATATGCGGTGCTATGTATGCAGTATGAAAGGATTAGACTCTAGGCTTATATTATGCCTTAATTGATTATATGATCTCTATGATACATGTGAAGTTCTTTGTATGACATGAGTTTATCCTTTCATACTGCAGATCATGTTTTAGGATTATTATCTCCTAATTAGCCAAAATGGGCATTTATGGAATCATTGCTATATTGATTTAGTTGTAGTCATGTTCCACATCTTGAGCACACATCCGCACTTTATTATTATTATGTCCTTGTACACCTTATTGATGAATTGTGAGAATATATCTCTTATGACAATTTAGACATATTAAGCGCATTGACTGGTATTGCACGAGGTCTCTTTTGTGCGGGTATTGTGGTATGATGATATTGTGGTACGATGTCTTTGCCATGCGGTTATGAATGATATTATTTTTGTGGCACGAGGTCATTGTCGTGCAATTATGATGATATTATTGATGTTCCGACACAAGGTCTATATTGTGCGGTTATGGTGATATTGTTATTGATATGGTACGAGATCTTTGCCGTGCAGCATGTGGATATGGATCTATCGCCCCTAGGGTCTCCTTCACATGTTTCTCTTTTAATGGTGTACACGCGGATTGTGGTACTATGACTGATGTTGATTGATTTTTTTGTTGAGACGGATGATGTTGAGTGGAGTGCAAGGGTGAAAACTTGACTATGCAAGTGAATCCTTTATACCTTATTCTGCATTTTATATGATTTTATGTTGAATTTTAACATGCCACCATATACCTTCGTTATTAAGTGATGATTCTATTGGAAAGACTTATTTACCTATGTTAAGTTGATAACTCTTGCTTTGTTGAGTTGATGATATTGCATCTGGTTATATTCTTGTTTGCAAGTGATGTTATATATTGCACATGTTCTTGATTAGTGAGTATCACATGAGGTGAACCTCGTCACTACTTCGCCGAGGTAAGTCTTGATACTTACTTCGTATATTTTGTCTCTTACTCATACTATATTTCTTCATATTTTTGTGCAGATCTAGATGTTGGCACAGCGGACCTAGAGAGTGAATACATTTGCTAATCGAGAGGATTCAAGGTAGTGCTACATGGGCACCGCAGAGCCTTGGAGTCCCCTACCCTTATCTTATGTTATTTTTTATTCGGACAATATTGTACTATTGAAACATATTCTGTATTCGGTTTTACAGCTCATGACTTTGTACTATTTGGTTTTGGGAGTTTGTCTTATGTACCACTTTATTGGCTTTTTGTTGGAGTTTTGTTCCACTGTTTACCTAATTCAAACTTATTATATCTTGTTTCGATGTTTTTATATTATTTGTGTAATTTACTGATTTAATTTTGGAGGTTAGATACCATCACGACATTTGGTGAAAGTTTTGAATCGTGACAAATGCGTGTCACGTGACCCTTCTATTTTGGGTTATAGCAAACTTAGTATTAAAAGACAAGGTTTTAAAAATGTAATAGGAGTTAGGGGAAAACTCTATTTTTTTAAACGTGTGTATGCACAAGATAGTTCTCAAAAATAATACAAACTGGACAAAAGTTTACTTTGTGTTAGTATAAGGTACAATATTTCTCTTAGCAGTGAGTTTACAATGTGTACACACAGCCAGTTGGCATTAACAACTTGTTTGGATGGTTGTTACGCATTGTATTGTATCGTATTGTAATGACAAAATATACCACTTTATGTAACAATCGATTTGGTGTGGTCGTGTCGTTACCTTGTCTTTTGTCTCTCAATCTCACCCTTTATAATTATTATAAATAATTTGATTTATTCATTTACCCTACCTTTTCATATAGTAATTTTATCCTGTATCAAAAACTTTCTTTATAATATTGCAAGTTTATTTTTTTATTATTGTTGGTGCGTGATATCATGAAACGATGGCAAATGACACAATCTATCCAAACACTGTTTTTATCAAACGATACAGTACGATACGATACATTATGAAACGATGTGTAACAACCATCCAAACAAATTGAAACACCTTAAAATATTCCTGCTTATAGAATTAACCCCCAAAACAAATTGAAACTCATTTTCAGAAAATGAAAAACCTGACTGTCGGCTCTGGCGACTTAGTGCCCTAAAAAACCCGCTGAAAATTTCCTCCGTTCAACTTCATCTCACTTCTTCTTATTTCGATTTCACTGAAATTTCACGCTATTCTCTCTATTCCTCGTCTAAGTTGGTGTATCTTACAAGTGTCGTGTAAAGAGAACAAGCATGCCAAATGAGAATAGTCAAATCCATGTACACTAAACTTTCTTTTAAAAAAAAAATTAAGAGGAAAAATGATGAGTTCACGGGAAGAAGAAGAGAAATAGAATGTAGGGTAAAAGTTAGCTTTAATTGGAATAATATATTAGAATATAATAATAATATAATAATAGTCAACAACATTTTTCTCATGTTCACGCGTCCTTCGATCCCCACGCAGGCACACACTCAATCATGTCACTACAAAGTGTCTAATTGGCACATATGTGGTTTAGTTGAAGGGCCTGATAGGAACTACTCTATGTTTAGGTGTCTGAGTGACAAAAAAGGCCAAGTTTAAGGGTCCAGTTATGTATTCTGCCTTTTAGGAAATTCTCCCCCCTATTATAATTTGTTTTTATTCTTTTGTACCTGTAAACATCGAAATTTTAAATTTGTTTGCAACAAACTATATGTGATACCAAAAAAATTGCAACCACAATATAAAAATGAAGAAACATAATTTTATTGGTAAAATGATGCGGGAACAATTCCGTTTGTTCCCTTGATTCTTCTCTCCTGATTATCTCCGTGATTCGAGGGTTGGAGCAACATATTTCTCGAACGTAGGATAATGCGGGCTTTCATGGATTTATTTGATATCAATGAAGTATGTTGTGGATCTTCTTGAATTATTTGATTATCAAGAATTATCCGGTCACTTCTTGATCTCTTTGTGAATATCCTGTGAGTTTACAGGATTTTCGAGATGATCTCCATTTTTTGAGATGCCTCTTCAAAGGGAATATGTGACCCTCTTTATAGATATGCGTTAGATTTTAGGGTAAAGTAATCTCCAACAAACTCCGATAGACTCCTAGGATTTCAAGAGTCCTCTAGTATCTTGAATTTAGAATTTAACTTGATCCTTTAGAATTTTGATGCCTACAAAAATTTGTTGCAACAAATTATATGTGATACAAAAATAAATTGCAACCACAATATGAATATGAAGAAACATAATTTTATTGATAAAATGATGCGAGTACAATTCTGTTTGTTCCCTTGATTCTTCTCTCCTGATTATCTTCGTGATTCGAGGACTGGAGCAGCGTATTTCTCGAGCGCAGGATGATGCGAGCTTTCATGAATTTATTTGATATCCATGATGTATGTTGTAGATCTTCTTGAATTATTTGATTATCAAGAATTATCCGGCCACTTCTTGATCTCTTTGTGAATATCCCGTGAGTTTATGAGATTTTCGAGATGATCTCCATTTTCCGATATGCCTTTTCAAAGGGAATATGTGGCCCTCTTTATAGTATAGGTATGTGTAAGGGTTTAGGATAGAGTAACCTCCAAATATTCTGATAAACTGCTAGGATTCCAAGAATCCTGTAGTATCTTGAATTTAGAATTTAACTTGATCCGTTAAAATTTCGATGTCTACAGGTATAACTATCTTTGATTTTCTTGTTCTTTTGTGTGTGTGGAGGGGGGAGACATCTTTTGGGTTGGGGATTGGGGATGGGGGTTGTTTCGCATGCAACGGAGAGTACCTAACCAGACATTGAAGCCTAAAAAAGCAGTTCAAATTCGATATTATTATGTTTTCACTGGAAAAAGTTACAATTGAAACATTAGAAAGCTACGGATGCTTATAGGTTAGTGAAGCATGCACCTTTTTCTTTCTTTTTTTCCCGATTTCGCTATGTAATTTAAGAAGTTTGAAAAATAATTGAAACAAAAAATATAAAGAAAAAATAGGAAAATATTCCTATTTCTTGTTAAAAATTATGCATCTTAGGAAAAGAGAATCTATATTCATAGCTATGATGATTCTTTTGCCTCTTTTCTAATTCATTTATCTGTTAAATCTCCTGCAAAAGAAACTTTCATCTGACTTTGCAGCTTGTATTAGTTTTGTTCTATAAAATGCAAACCATAGTGAGATACTCCTACAATAAGCAGAAATTCAGATGTTACTCACCAAAACTATCTTCTCATATTCTCATGTTCCTTTTCTTTTAAAAAAGGTCAAGCAAAGATAATCTCACAGAAGCATACAGAAACAATATAGTCCTTTGATGACCGAATTTCATGATACAACCACACAAAGTTTTCTATTAGTATTAATAGTCATCGCCTCTTGATACCACCTCTTTGCAAGTCGGACGAAGTAAAATGGTGTGCTCAAACTGAGAAACGTAGCTCCCTTTAATATCGCAAAGTGGGGGATATGGCTGCCAAAAGAAAAGCAAAAGATAATAAAACTTCGATTTTGGAACACATGGAGATGGAAATTGTGTAACTTTTGGATCATATGGTGACAGATATTGTGCACAAGATGCAAAGAAAATTGCTAGTAGATTAAATGATGCGTGGTTAAAAAACTTTGAGCTCAACCAAAACTAATTTGGCAATCAATATTCCCTGGGCTCCAACTTCCAGTTATTTATGTTGTCTACTATTAACAACACTTCAAATGTATGAATGACTGACTCTATAAACATCATAAGCAAAAGGGTTTATTAGTTCAGAAATATAATAATAACTAAGCCTCAGTTTCATACAAGTTGGAGTCGGACTATATGACTCCTCACTAGCCATGTTTCTCCATTCAAACTCATTTCAGGCAGTGGCGGACCCAAGTGGTGGCTAGTGGGTTCAACTGAACCCGCTTCACCAAAAAATAATATTGTGTATGTGTATAAATTAGGATTAAAATTGTATAAATATTTATTTGAACCCACTTGACAACTACTATTTTACGACTAAAGTTATATACTTCTAAGATTGAACCTGCTTGCACAAAATCCTAGATCCGCCACTGATTTCAGGCCAACATTATATCAAATAATAATAATAATAAGTAAAAAGCACTAGTCCTCTATTTTTTTTATCAGCATAAACATATATTATAGGTCTAAGCGACTATTAGAAAGCATAGAAATGTAAATATACTAACACGACTAAACTATAAGTCTAAGCTAATTTCTATATCCTATATAGATTTTTTCCTTCTATTGTATTCTATCTTTCACTAAGTTTAAGTTTGCATGGATTTCAAGAAATTGTAGGTCTACCGAGAAAATTTCCTTCCACGTAATTTTAGGTCTACCCCGTCTCCCTTTTAACACCTTCATTCATCATTGTTTCACACCTACACCCATCTGGAGTCGAGGACATGATTAAACCATCTTAAGCAACCTACTTGTGAATGTGGACATTTTTAATCTTGTATAATTAGTTCAAAAATACATGACTATAAATTCAAATCGAAGATTCATATGCTACATCTAAACTCCTCCGGTCTTAAAAGTGCTCATCTAACAAATATTGTATTCATTAGAATTTTGATCACCATGGCACAAAAGGCACATAATGCCTCGGGATGTAAATAAAATCGACCTACCAATGCGATCACAAGAAACAGAAAAGAGACTAGGCTAGCAGAGCAAATTATACTTCTCTTGCCACCACAGAAGCGTCACTTAAGCTAATGCACATGAATCTTACCCGATGACCGAGCCCCAAAAAACATGGGACAGAAACAAAGGCTAGTCAATTTCCCAAATCTATCCTTCTACATTATGAGGATATTCTTGACCATATTCTTAATTAATTATGTATATATATATACGAGTTCCGGGGAATGTTTTGCTTGACAGGACACTGGAAGAATGGCCAAAACAGAGACTGGGAGGACTATGTCTATGGAATGATTAACTGAAAAGATGTGCTAAACCGTCGATGGTAATTGGAGAAGCATTGTGCCAGGTTAATAGAAATAAGATTAGTGACGCTAGAACAATCACTTGAAAGAGAGAGTGGCAATTTATCAAAGAAGAAAGAACTTTGACAGGACAAACATGTTCAGACAAAAGCTCAAGTCTACAAAATTCTTTTGATAACAGAGAAAAACTCTCTTTGAGTTTTGACTCTATTTACGACATAGACAAGACACTGTTATATACTCCACCGCTTCAATTTATGCCTCATTTTCCTTTTATCTGTTCCAAACAAAAAAGCCACCTTTAATAGTGAGTTTTTAGTTCTAACATCTACACCTTTAATGACATGCCATTTTTAAGACCACAACATTCAAAAAATATTTTGGATTTGATATATACACCATTAGTAGTTTTTAGTTCTACCATTTCCATTTCACTTTTAATGACATGCCATTTTTTTTATAAGGTAAATTGCATTAATTAAAAAGGAGAGAACTTCCGTATACGGGGAAGTATACCAAAAAGTAGAGAATTTACATCAGAACATGATTCTCTACAAAGACGCCCAATCTTCTATACAAGTAGGGGCTATATGAGTGCATCAAAAAACGATCAAAGACAAAAGACTATTCTTAAGATGTGAAAAGGAGACTCAATCCCCTCAAAAGCTCTCCTATTTCTCTCCCCCAAACTATCCACATGAGAGCTAACAGGGCGAACTTTCACGCCTTTTGCTTTCTTCTTCTACAGAAACCGGCCAGCTATATAACACTTCTTTTATAGTGCTTGGCATCACCCATTGAGCACCAAAATGATTCACGATTGCCCTCCACAAAGTCGAGGACACAGGGCAATGCAACAAAAGATGATCAACTTCTCCCTTAAGCTTTTACACATGTAGCACCAACTAACAAGTGTAGTTCCTCTCTTTCACAGATTTTCAGCAGCGCCATGCAAAAAAGCACACCTTCATGGGCGCCTTAGGAATCCAGATCGAGGAGTATGGAAAAGTGACCTCCTCTCTCACCAACATACTCTGGTAAAATGACTTTACGGTGAACAAATCATCGTCACGCAAACCCCATCTCCAAGAATCACAAGATGGTATACCAGTGCCAACAAATCTTGGAGCTCTGCAATCTCCCAATCTCCACACCACCTATGATTCCAAAAGTTGATTCTCCTTCCATCTCCCACCCTGTAAGTGATGTTGCCATTGAAGGCTTCCCAATTCTTCATGATGCTCCTCCACATGCCACACCCGAAAGATGTTGTGATTGCCTTGGTCCTCCAACCCCCTCCTGTGGAATCGTACTTTTCTACTATGACCTCCCTCCATAGAGCATGCTCTTTTACCCCGAATCTCCACAGCCACTTCCCCAACAAAGCTCTATTAAATACCCTAAGATCATTTACTCCAAGTCCACCCCACTTCTTTGGGGAAGTGCATGTCTGTCAATTCACTAGATGAAACTTTCTAGTTTCATCCGCCGCATCCAAAGAAAATTCCTTTGAAGCCGCTCCAGTTTTTCTGTGATGCTCACAGGAGCTTGCAACAGGGACAAGAAATAGGTAGGCATACTCGATAAAGTGCTTTTAATAAGCACTTTCTTACCGCCTTTTGACAAGTACCGTCTTTGCCAGCCTGCTAATCTTTTTTCTAACCCTTTCGATCACTGGATTCCAAACCGTAGTATCCTTATGCGAAGCGCCCAATGGGAGACCCAGGTAAGTAGTGGGAAGATAGCCCACCTTACATCTGAGAACATAAGACAAAGCATCAATGTTAGCAACCTCACCCTCCCGCGCGGAAAATCTCACACTTGCCGGTGTTGATTTTGAGTCGTGATACTATCTGAAACCACTGCAGGACCTGCTTCAGATAGGTCAATTGATCCATATCCGCATCAAACCAGGGTGTCATCCGCAAAAAGCAAATGAGAGACTCTTCGGGCACTGAGCACCCCGATCAAAGCTGAGAAACCTCTCAAAAAGCCTCTGCCCGCCGCACGATCCATCATTTTACTCAGAGCATTCATCACTAGAATGAATAGCATCTGGGGATAGGGGGTCACCTTGCCTGAGACCCCTGGAGCTGCCAAAGAAACCACACGGGCTACCATTAACCAGGATAGAGGATATGACTGAGGCTGAGAAAATGCAGAACTTGATCCATCTCCTCCATCTTACCCCAAACCCCATCCGCATCATAATGAAACCCAAGAACTCCCAATTGACATGATCGAAAGCCTTCTCAAGGTCCAACTTGCATAATAAGCCGGGTTCTCTGTTCTTCTGGAGTCTACAAGTTCATTTGCCACCAAAGCAGCATCCAGGATCTGCCTACCTTCCACAAACGCATTTTGGGAGGACGAAACAGACATGTCAAGAACTTTCTTGAGTCTGTTGGAAAGCACTTTAGAAATAATCTTGTAAATGCTCCCCACGAGACTAATAGGCATGTAATCTCTGATTCAAGATGCACCTTCTTTCTTAGGCACAATAGTAATAAAAGAAGCATTGATACTTCTCTCGAAAACACCATTCACGTGGAAGTATTCAATGGCTTCCATCAACTCCCCTTTAATGGTGTCCCAACAAGCTGAAAGAAGGCCAAGAAACCATCAGGCCCGGGGGCCTTATCACCAGCACAACTCGACACAGCCTCGTGCACCTCCTCCTCCTCGAAAGCCCTTTCTAGCCACTCACTGTCTCCCTCCTCTATGTGGTTGAACTATATTCCCACCAAAGTAGGCCTCCAACTAACTTCCTCTTTGTACAAGTTCTCGTAGAACCCCACTATCGCTCTTTTTACCTCGTCCTCTCCCTCAATCCTCACACCATCCACGACTAAGGACTCTATGAAGTTTCTCCTTCGATTTGCAACCGCCACCCTGTGGAAAAACTTGGTATTCGAATCCCCCTCCTTTAACCAGAGCGCCCTCGATTTTTGCCGGCAACTAGTCTCCTGAGCTATTGCTAACTCGACTATTTCCCTCTTAACCTCCCCCAATCTCACTTTCTCAGATTCATCTAACTCCCTCGCCCTTTCACCTCTCTCTAATTCCCCAATTCATGCATAAGCTCCCTCGTATTAACATCTACCCTCCCAAAAACCTCCATGTTCCACCTAATAATATCTCCCTTGAGCAATTTAAGTTTCTTCGAAAGACGGAATGAAGGTGTCCCTGATACCCCGTAGCTTGTCCACCATTCTTTCACCTTATCACCAAATCCTGGCACTTTCAACCACATGTTCTCGAACTGGAGAGGAGCACGCACCCCCCTTCCCATGCATCCATCTAGAAAGATAGGCAAATGATCCGAAGTCAGCCTAGGTAAAGGAATCTGCAGCACATTCGGCGCCAGCTCATCCCAAGAGGGCGATATCAGAAATCTATCAAGCCTAGACCTTGAGTTGGAATCCTCCGCCTTGGCCCAAGTAAACCTTTCCCCTGACAGAGGAAGATCAATGAGAAAGTGATCATTGATGAAGTCGGAAAACTCCCCCATGGCCCTCGAAATCAGACTACACCCTAATCTCTACTCCGGGAATCTAATAGTGTTAAAGTTTCCCCCTCGAAACCATGGAATGTCCCATTCCCTCATAACATTGGCCAGTTCCTCCCAGAAAGACACCTTGGACCCTTCTCCTACCGGTCCGTATACTCCCCCCACTCTACCCCATTCGCTCTATTTTGACAAGAGCTGCTAAAGAAAAAACTCACTTCTTAATCTCCTTTACCTCCGAGCTTCTATCATCCCACATTAGAAGAATGCCCCCGGCACTTCCCTCAGCTGGGACCCAGTCATATTTTACCCAACTACCTCCCCAGACATTCCTCACAATCACATCCGACACAACTTCCATTTTGGTCTCCTAAAAACAAACTAGGTTAGCACCCCACTCTCTAACTCCAACTTTGATGATGGCCATTTTGTTTGGGTCATTCATCCCCCACATTCCATGAAAGAATCTTAACTTCCATAAGTAACAATATCCCCTTTTTCCCCACCCCCTCTAGTCGAGCTCCCTCCTCCCTGTCACATGCCCGGCCCCTTCTCTGGTACACCACTACATCCCCTAAATTTTTGCTTAACACCTTGACCAATTTCCTCCCTGAACCATCATAAAAAGATTATAAAAAGATTGTTGCTCAATCTCCCTCAACAGTTCTAACACCCTAATATTTTGACATTGACCACAAGATTCAAAATCTTCGTTACGTTCTTTAACTTCGTGCTAAGTCAAGTTAAGACGCATAAAATGAAACGAAGAGGAGTACTACTTTTCGAGTTTACAAGAAATTAAGAAAGTTTACTAATCCTTGAGATTATTAATTATGACATAATTATAAGATTTTTATACACAATATTAATCAAGCATCAATGAACTATGCCTCAACTTCGAATTGACTGGTCTCAGCTATATGAATCATCTGCATTCATTCAACAAATTCATGTTGATCCTTCTGAATTTCGGGAGTTATTTACGTTCTTGTTTTGGTTTTTTCCATTAGTTTGGATGGCGCTTTTTGAGCTCCAACACCCGTCTTTATCTCTTTCTTTTTTTACTTGAATCCATAACCATTCTCTTCTACAGCCCATGATCTCTCGATTACTGATCCTATCTTCTTTTCCTTTATACCTGTTCTCACTTGTCCAAAAATTTCCTGCTAACATCTTCCTTCATCATCGTTATTGATTTCATCTTAACAAAAGCACACCTCCTTCGGCCAAACTACTAATAGAATTTAAAACTGAAATGCCTCACTTGCACAGTTGCTACACACACTACATGGAATTGCTTTGTCCTCAGTGGCCCTACCAGGCTGAGCTGTTTCTAATGTAAAATAGTTACAGTAATTCAAAATATTGGGAATCAACCAGACACTCCCCTATTTTTAGAAAAGAACTTCTTTATCTAATTGGATAAGCCAAATTGATCTTGGTTACCAGCAAACCTGGCATAGTTCATTTAGTTGCAATAAGATTTATTCAGCAAGACGAGCAGAGATTTAGTCTTTCTTTTTGTTTTTCAGAATTTCTGCTGGATTTAATAAATTGATGAGACATGGATGTTTTACATGGACCTCTCCTTTTGGATTTACCCTAAGCTTCCTCAAAAGTTTCAAAGAACTTTTTATCTCCAGATGTACACATTATTTACCAATGAATTCATAGCAACAGAAGAGTTGTGCTAGATAAGTCAGGAGAGAACTAACCAAAGAAGTCAGGATTCAACTTATTTATTGGTGAACTTCAAAATTTCATTGAATTAGCGGGAGAAAAAAACAAGTTCCACAAAACTATCGGAAGTTACTAGAAATTTCTGTAGTCTTGTTTAGAAATAATATCCCTGAACTAACTATATTCCATTTATTTTCTCTTTATAAACATTAATTCAGTACTTGAATTTTGCACCCAATACCCCTGCTTGTTTTAGAAATTTATCCTTAAGTTCTCTGGCCAAGAGTTCCTTGGCAATGATTGTAGAAGCAACTGACTTGCTATTGTATGGGTTCAAGATTATACCAATCTTGCTTAAAAGTTTATTGTGATTCCAAAACAATGTCAAACAGTTGAAATATTTACACTAAAACTACTCTGTTTATAAATGAATGCAGCCAAGCCTGAATGCCACAATTGAGGCTAACTCATGAATGTAGCTTGAGGTCACTTACCTGAACAATTCCAGCGTCACATAAATTCTTCAATGCCATCAGATATTTTGTCTCACCGAGGCGGTCTAGATAACGTCTGCAGAACGCCAATGTGGAGAAGTTCTTATTTATTGTTGCCAGCAGTTGCTTAGCTCTGGGCAGACGCAGTGGAATGTGTCCAATATCAAAGTTTTTCATATAATGGCTGCATTCTAGATCTTCCCTCACATAACCCTTCCCTGATACATGGAGATATGAGATGCGAATTAGTTGACTCCCATGTATTCAGGATTTGGCAGTTATATTAATGTTACTCTTTCGCACAAACAAAGCAGAAATTACCTGTTGATCCAAAGGTCTCAATTGCATAAAATTCACCCTCTTCCATTTTGGTTTGTTCTCCTCCTTTAACGATCGGAACAGATTTCCCTGCATGGATTTGATACTGGCCAATACTGTGCCCGTTCAGATTCCGGATGCTCTTAACTGCCAATGACAGGATTGGTCATAACGTCGTTTTAGAAATAATCAGATTGTTGGTAAAAGTTAAGTTATATGTTCATAATTGGGTGTTGGAAAAGGAGAATAGATTAGTTCTTCCTGCAGTTTAGCTTTTGGAATCCAATGCAGCGGTGTTGCAAAAGAAATCTGTAAATATTACCCAGCAAGATTTTTGAATGCCATATTTACTTCAAAAGTTGTTGTCATGATGCGTGCAGCATTTTCCCGGAGGTTTCCATTAGAGCTCAAGTTGATACTTTCATCTATCTAAGGTTGTATATAAAATTAATCAAACCCAAAAAATAACCAACACAGTCCAAAGTCCAGCATAGATATTCATATGTATGAATCATGTTCAATACGTTTATTAATGATCTCTCTGTTCCTCGCCCAACCCAAAGCATTTTATAAAAAAAAGCAACTTGAGACGCCCAGAAGCCTGGATAATACTGAAGTAACTTAAAGAGGCCAACAAATATAATGTGGACATCATACAATAAAATATAGTTGTCAGCTAATTAAATTACTTTGCTTATTGACATACAAGGTCTTTTTCTCGATGCTCAAATGCCATGACATGGATTTCAATAAAACAAAATAGAAATAAATGCTTTTACTAGTTATCATATTTCGCAGATATCTCGTACCTTGGAACACCTTTCCGTTGATTTCTACCTCATAGGATTCCATAACCTCTTGGATTGCAGCACCAACATCACAAAGGCGTACGTCAATTCCTGCTTCCTACATAAAAAATCATGTCATGAATGGCCCTAAATCTTATCAATACTTCCAAGAAACTAGTAGCCCTTTTGGATGATGACTACCAGTTTTACATAATTTATCGCCAATTTAAGCAATAACCACCTTAATGCCAGTATTTGTGGCTTCCCGTGACGCTTCAAGCAGTGGATCAAACATAGGATTGAAAGCCACAGTAAATGCACAGTCCACAATTCGCCCTGAAAGAAACAACAGGTTAAAAGTTCACCTTATTCCTAAAATTAACAACAATAAGAGAGTGGAGCAAATAAAGCTCATAACAGACTGTTCCAATGAGGGGAGGTGGTTTCCCATGCGATAGGACAATGGTGAAATACAATACTATGTATTAGAGATAGGACCAAAATTTGGTCAGATTGTGAGGGATAAATTAATAAGGATAGATAAGGAGGGCAGTACAATGATAAGAGTGTCTGGATTGTGAATTGTTCACTCTGTGTTGATGATGCAAACACATTCGCCCAAACTCTAGCAATTTTTCTCTATAGTTGGTGTTTCCTCTTCACAGCACAGATATGATACAGAGAAAAGTGAAATCTTAACCCACATTAACTAGCTCTTAACAGTTAACCCCTTCGAAATTTTCTTCCTTTTAAGTTTTATCTCTCAATTTTAAGCAAAGCACAAAATTGTGCCAGCTGCCATAACATCATTATCCTTGCTACCAATCTGTGTATCCACTAGCTTGTTATCATTTCTGTCACTGTATCAAGGACAACTCGTTGGATGCTGACAGAGCATAGATCAACGGGCATAATCGCAACAAAACTAAAATGTCGTAAAAGGTGACAAAATCCTCTTTTCTATGTCTTTCGAATAAGAACCAGTGACTCGCGATTAGTCGACCACACCATCTCATCTCCAGTTATCTGCTATCAAGATAGCATCCCATGCTGCATACCCGAAAGAAAGGACCTTCTTTGGTACTGTCAAATTCCATTATGATTTAAGGGATCGGATTATTATATGGTCATATTATTACTTCTCGCTAAAGAATTTCGACGATGATACCTTCAAGACTAATCTGTCAGCCACCAACAATAGTGTGGATTATAACCTTGAAAGAATGTATGACCCTCTTCTCTGTTCTTAATCCTGCAAGATCTTTCGAAAGATACATTCCAAGACACCCTTAACCCGACTATCTGGAATCTGGTATTCAACATGCTGGGTATCAAATGGTGCATGCCTAGAACGTTTTTGGAACTCCTGATTGCTTGGCGTAGGAAAGGAATTCCAAAACCACTTATTTCTATTTGGAACACTATTCCTGCCACCATTTGCTGGATTATATGGAAAGAAAGAAACGCTAGATTTTTTAAGACAAGAATGACTCAATTCTTAAGGTTAAACACAAATGAATATTCTCGCTTAGTTTTTGGTGCAACATGACAGCGGCAAATTTGGTAGAGCCGGACGCTATGCTGGACTTTTGCTGTTCATTACAGTCTCTGTGATGCACATAGCCTTTTTTGATGTACTCTTTCCAGCTTTTGCTGTCTAACATCAATAAATCTTACATATCAAGAAAGATACATTCCAAGACACCCTTGTATCCTCCATCCACTACAGTAGCATCGATGTCATTAGTGATGGAGTGCAAGTCTGGAAAACCATCAGTCAATGTAAAGCAACCTTTGGGCAATAAACATGACCGTGTACAAGAAGTTACAAAAAAGTAGAAAACCTACTAGGTTTTCCCAACTGAACCAAATGAATTTTGAAAACACTATTTTTTCATCTTTACAATCCCTTTTAATAAATATGTCCCATATGATGTGGTCACCTACTTCGAGAATCACCCATATGATTATCACAACTCTACTTAACATTGATCACCTTTGTCCACATGGCACTCCTCATATGAATTCATAGTCATTTCCTGTTAGTGCTTAGTCAAAAAAACATCCAATCTACAAATACCCAAACCTCAAATTTTATAGGTGTGGTAACCCTGTCCCAATTAACCAAATGGTATTCTTTGGTCAGTTTGTTCCATCTAAAAGGAGATCTCTCATTAGCCTCACCAATCTTTTACTAATTGAAGGCTGGGTTTTAGAACATAGACATAAGCATGTAAGGATTATGAATAATATCTATTTATCAAGGTAATTCACCCTCATTTAGAAAGATGTTTTTTCCACCCCTCCAATCTCCTCTCAAACAATGAACTAAGATTAGATGAGTGGCAGTGACCACCAGCAGATGGAGGATGCAGCAAGTAAGGTAGGGTCCTGAAGTGAAGGCGGGAGCTAATCCATCCAGATTAATTATTAAATCGATATAAATGCTCAATACATATACCAAATACTTCGAGAAAAACGTGGTTTTTTGTTTTTACTCCACTGTCAGTCCCTGATATAATACCACAGGAACTACTGTCCACCTATTTCCAACCAAATGACAAACATTTCGATACATAAGGAGATAAGGAGACTAATACCATAACCCATAGAACCCACACCAAAAATACCTCAATGCCTAACATAGATGAGGGACAGGTAATATTACCATCAATATGGGTTCCAAAGTCCAATTTCATCACATCATCATACTGAAGCACAGTTTTATCTCCTGAATTGGGGGTCCAATGGGCTGCAACCCTGCAATGAGATAGAGAAAAACTGACAAATGAAGAAAAGAAAGCACAAGAAAGGGAATGCAAACATGAAAAAGGTTCAATCACTAGATTATGTTCTAAGATACCTAACAATGACATTCCAAATTAAGCTAACATCAATCTCACTTTATTTTATAAATCAAAATCATTCTAACATTTAACAGCCAGAAAAGACAAGAAGAAGAAAGTCACATTACCAGTTCAATGAGCACCCTGTAGGGAATGCAATGCCAGCTTGAAGACCATTCTCTGATATCAATTTGCGAACCATATTCTCCAAAGTATCACACAGGTCAATCATTAACATCCCAGGCTTAGCAATTTGCCTGATGTATTTCCGGACCTGAGGGTTGAAAAATTAAAAAAAAACTACCTTGAATATTGCCTCTGCTCTAAAACTATGGCAGGAAAAAACTGCCAGCACTGTACGAAAGTAGGTTCTGACCTGACGATGAACTTCTGCTGCTTGACGGACAGAATTATAAGTTGGTTTTTCCAGGCGCTCCAATTCCCTCTTTTCCTCAGACGTAGTCCTCCACAAGTTACTGCATCGACCATCAAACAAATATCATTCCACAATTCTCGACTTAACAATGACAAAATTAGTTTCAGATTGAACACTGAAGGATAAATGAAAATCAGACTTTTTCTTTAATTAGCACAATAGATTTCAAAATAAATCAAAGCTCTAAATCAAAAGCCATTGAATGGTCCTCATAACCATAGATAGTAATTTCAAGTGCACATACTCGTCTTTGTATTGTTGAATCTCACCCTCTGGAAATTCTCCAGAAGGAAAAAGCTCAGTTACAGGAATAGAAGGTGGATCAGTTTGCTGAGGCGGCTCCTTTTTCTTCCTGCATTTGCAAATAAAGAAATGCAACATGACTCTAAGGAAAAGCACAAGAGAGTTTTTTTTTTTTTTTTTTTTTTTTTTTTGCAGAATGGAGCGGGCTCTTACTTGCTCTTGTTTTTCTTCTTCTTCTTCTTTGCAGCTTCTGTAAAATTGCAAATGCAAAGGTGCAAGTATTAGTAGCAGAGGCAAGGTTGTGAAAAAGCTCACAGAAATGTACAAGTGACTTCCGGCACAGGACTCTAGCACAACAAAAGATATGCCCTTTCCTTAGCACTATAAAGTATTATTAAGTTCTTTTGCACAGAAAAATGCTTCTACATACAGAGCAAATTAACATCATCGCAATTTGTACTTTATGAGCTGTCCCAATTAGAAGGCCACAAAATTAACTTCCGGCCTTTTTTTCTTACTGCTCGTGACATACAAAAATCAGATCAAGACAGTGAGGATACTTGCTAAAGATCTTCAGTACTGTACTAATAATTCAGCAGAGCTGCAAGCAGCTTTCCAAGCAATACAATGGAGTGTCTAGAACAATCAGAAAGAAATCATGTTGGAGATGGACTTACTATTGGTGATAAACATGTTTAATGGTGAAGTAACAGTTCCATGGGAGCTTCAGTCAGGTATTCTAGAGATAAGAAGAGGTATAAAGCAGATAAAGTTGGTTCACTGTTATAGAGAAGGTAACTATGTGGCTGATGCCTTGGCCAAGTTTGGAAGTATTAACCAAGGGTTACCTATTCCTATAATATTCGACTCTGTCCAAAACATGCCAAAGGAGGCAAGTGGTGCATACAGGATGGATATGGCTCATTTTCCTACATTCAGGATCAGACAAAAAAGGTTGGGAAGTCTTGACAATTAGCTACAATCAATTATTTATTATGTTTGTGTTTTGTACTGGTTGCAGGATCATTAACGCAAAGCTCACAGTGAGGGTGAAGAATCAGTTCAATGGCAACATAAATAGCGAAGGGCGGTAGTGAAGCTCAAATGCAGGAGCAGATTGCAGTTTTCAGAAAAGGTTAGGCTCAACCTTTTGTGGACTAAAACATACAGTTTCTTCAAAGAGGCTATTTCATTGAATATTCAAGTAACAGCTTTATTGAAGAATAAGTTATCATGTTATTATCAGTATGTATAGAAAGTTTTTCTTTTATCATTTTTTTCACATTAAGTAAGTGAAATATCATTAAAAGCATCCAGAAGATGCAAAGATTACAAGAGAGAGAAATCTGACAGCTCAACAGGGACAAAAAAAAAACTCATAAGTTAAGGAGCTGGCAGATTCATGAAAAAACTAATATCAGAGAAGAAAGACTTTTCAGCTCAGAGCTACAAAAAGAACCTTACAATACCAAAGAACTGGCAAAATCCAAAAGGACATCTGAATTATTTACAGGGAGAAGGTTAGCCCAATTATATAAATTAACCAAACAACAATCCTTGAGGGAGCATACTGGAGTTGCAATTCCTACAAAACATCTGATGTTCCTTTCAGTCCAAATACACCAAAAATTGCATGCAGGTACCACTATCCAGATATTCCTGATGGATTTTTCAAATCTCCTAGAACTCCAGCTTGTGTAGGCATCTCTAACAGTGTGTGGCATGGACCATTTCAGATTGAAGATAGCTAAAACCATATGCCATAAATCTGCAGCAACTGGGCAGTGGAGGAAAAGATGATTGATACTTTCTGAGGCACTCTGACACATGTAGCACCTGCTAACCAGTGCGAAGTTTCTTTTGATAGGATTTTTTCTTTTATCATTTTGATGTACCTTAGTGTAGGATATTTTTCTTTTGTCAAGGGAGAGTCTCCCTAGTTCAATTATTTTGGTAAGATCATTTGTAAATAGAAGGAGTCCTCTATTATAAGTTGTATGGGGTTTACTTCCTACTAACTTTCTCAAATTTGTTCAATCTTCTTCAGGGATGGGAGGCAAGGCTCCTCCTCCTATGTAGTATTTTTTGGTATTAATATACAAGGTAGGGGGGTCATTGCCAAGGCCCCCGTCAGCACAGGTTGGTGCAACCTGTGATGTTTGGCTATTAAAAGGAAAAAAAGACTGAGGAAATTTTCTTCTTTGAGAACTTGGCTTCTTCTCAATGTTCTGAGATTTGAGCCTAAAGCACTCTAAGCAAAAGAAGGAATCCTCTGGCCAATTGGGAACATTTGGACAGGTAAATAATATATGAAGTTTGACACCACACCGAATGTCCTCATGGAGCATTCAAAAGGACAACTATAGCCCATTCGCAAATAACAAGCCAGCAAAACCCACCTGATGATCACTAGCTCCGAAATGGAGCACCAGTTGGTTGTAGACCCAAACGCTGTTTAAATCACTTTTGTGATTTTCTATGTTTCCGATCTCTTAAAACTTCATCCTCTCAGTTCTCCAGCGTTGTTCAATTCCATCCAAACTTATGTATACTCTGTCCCAATTTATGAGATAGACTTCCCTTTTTAGTTTGTCTTAAAAAGAATGATACCATTCTATAATTTGAAACGATTTAATCTTAAACTTTCTATTATATCCACACAAATATCTATGGCTTGTTTTAGACCTCAAGTTTCAAAAATCTTTCTTTCTTAAACACAGTCATAGTGCATCACATAAAATGGGACGGAGGGACTATTTTTCCGTTTTGACACGCCATGGCATCTAAATATTCTTCAGCTGTTTGGTGAAAGATATACATACAGACTCTCATAATTCTTTCACTTTAACATCTAACAGTGTTTTGAACAAATCCCAAAAGACAATTATTCATTTGTATCCTATTATAATCATGAGTAACATCTAAAAATGTAAATCTAGTCTTCCACTTCTTTCAATAAAGTGAATGTGCAGCTTAATTCTTCACATCGTGCATCTCGAATGTAAAACAGTTAAACCCCATCAAAATTCAAAAATGAATACCTTTTTCTCTTTAATCAAAAAATAACAATCAAAACCAGATTTCATTGAAATAATAGCATCTTCCCGGTCACAGAAAAAGGCTTTAAAATATTAAAAAGCAATTTTTTGTCCATGAACTTTCATTTCTTCGTAAGAGTGGTAGCATTAATCTATGTAAGAGCAGTACACGAGCTCTTGCTTACACTCCCAAGGGGGAACAGGAAAGATAAAAATGAAAAAGAAAAGCGCATTCATTAAATCTCAGGAGCAACTGATCTGGCACTAAATCTTTAGCATTTCTTCGACTTGCCGGATTACCTGTCGGTGGCTCATCCAATGTCAAATCATCAACTTTCTCCTCATCCTCCTTTAGCAGTGAGGAAGCAGACTCATTGGCCACTGGATTATCATCACGAACCTCAGATGTTCCTTCTACAACAACAGAACCAGAATTTGGCTCTTCCTTTGCCATTATCAACGTCTACACTGGAGCAGAGAGTGAAGTGTGGGGAGCCTGGGGTGTTAGAACAATTGCACAGCTGAACTCAAAAAATGGTGAACTACTTAAAGAGTCAAGGCAAACAGTAGCAAAACAACCTTGAAATAAAGCGCAGATCAATCAAGAATCGAGAGGCAAATCCACAATATTTAAATTAGCGTTAAAGCAATAACATGTGGAATGATTATAACGGTTAACTGCATTAAAGCATAAAGAATTAACAGCAAAAAAGCATAACATATAAGGAACCATTCCAATAGAAAAATGCATTATGAAGTCGAAGAATTAAAAATTAAGGGAAGGATAGAACAAAAACTAAAAGCAACAGGATATAAAACAAAATTTAAGGGACAAGAAGAAAGCAAACCAACAGTAAGAATCACAATAGCATGTTGAACGATTCCACCAGTTAACAGCAGGATAGCATACGGTAAAAGCAATTTTTCCAATTTGCACGAAAAAACATTAACGATAAAGGACAACTCAGCAGAACCGGCAGACAAAAATAAAATTTAACCAGACAACAATAAAGCATATTATAGAAACAATAGCATGTGCGAACACTAACAGTTAAACAACACAAATTCATATTGTAAAAAGCAATGATTTCAATTATCAAGAATTGTCGACCAAACTGGTTTCGAGAAAAAAGGCAAACATTTTCAAGAAAACGGAAAGAAACGATTATGGGCAACACAGTAAGGTAGTGAAGGAAGAATACCCGTGTAACTGAAGAAGGAGAGTTGCAGTCGCTGTTTTAGAAATCCAAGTGAGAAATCTTTTTGCCCTAGCTCCTTTATTTCATTAAACAAAGAGAAAGGAAATTACACGTTTTGGAAATTTCCTTGCCAGTCAAAGAACTACAGTAGTAAGATTTTAACTGTGTTTTAATTTATGTGAACTTAGGAGTTTTAAAAACATAAAAATTTCTAAAGGGAAAAAAGTTATTATTGTCTGTGTACTATTAGAAATAATGCACCTTTGTCCTTTATTTTATTATACGTTCAATATTCACTCTATCGTTAATAAAGTTTATGCAATTGCCCCTAATCCTAACATATGATTGTTGTGGCAGTTGACCCACTTCATTTTTTCCAAGTCATCTGCCAAGTGAGCTTTCCATTAAGTTGAAAGCTTGTTTACCTTAAAAATGATAATAACAATTAAATTTAATTGAGTATTTCTAAAAATATATAATTTATTCTAGTACTAGTTGTTTAAGCAATAAATACTAAGTGTTATAGACAATTAATTTTTTACCCTCCTCGGATTTTACACATATTAGCGTTTTAATATTTAGTTTAGGTCTAATATGGCTATTTTAACTAGTTTTTACTTTATTTTATCACAAAAACTAAAATTACAAAAATAGTTTCATTAATGTTTTGTAGTCATACTATTTTGCTAGGATTATATAATCTTTGAGAAATACCAAAAAATTAGTTTCAACTTTAATTCTTAGTTTTATTTTAAATATAATAGTTTATTAAGAGTTATTTTATATTTTTCTTATAAGTATTTTAGAAGTAATTTTTTAGCCCAATTTTGTAGATTTAGAGCTCAATTCAAACCTAGTCCCACATTTTATTTTACCCTAATATATAAATCTATGCTTCTTTAATCTTCAAGACTACACATTAGAAGAGACCTTCCCCCTTGACAAGAGAAGAACGGTCGCTGCTTATCTGCTTCTTCCTCACAAAAAGAAATGGAGAAACAGAAACGGAAGAAGAACGTGAAGAACAGACGGGAAAAAAATGAGAGAAAGAGAGGATCGACACACAGCCGAAACCTCAAAATTTCCATCTTCTCCTCGTCGGCTTCGCCTTCCTCAAAGCAGCTCAAACTCAGATGAACTCATTCATCTTCCTCCATGGTTTTTCCCCCATTTTTGCCATGTAAAAGCTTCACTAAAACACCAGCAGAGACAACCTTGAAATTTAGCTCTAAACCCACATGTACGTCACTTATAACTGAGCCAAAAATACAGCAGAAAAACGCAGCAAAATCGGTCACTGCCTTGCCGGCGTTTCGTCGGAGTTTCACCATCTTCGGCCAGCTCTGTAACGACCCGGTTCGTCGTTACGTAAAAACCTGCATTATAATTATTGTTATTGAGTTGTTATAGATTGGTTATACTGTATTTGATGTATTAGAGTTGATAGGCTTGAAATCAAATAGTTGTAGTGAGAGTTCAGTCAATTAGCCTTTAAAAATAGCCTTAAAAGGGGAAAAGTCAACTAAGAGTTGACTTATTGGTAAACGACCTCGGAATGCGGATTTTATGGTTCTAATAGCTTCGTAAGGTGATTTGGGACTTAGGAGTGTGTCCAGAATATTTTTGTGGTGTCCGGTGTAGAATTAGGCTTGAATTGGCGAAAGTTAGTTTTTGGTGATTTTCGGTCGGCAGTGGAAAATAGGCTATCGGGGTCGGAATGGAATTCCGACAGTTGGAACAGGTTCGTAATGTTATTTTGGACTTGTCTGCAAAATTTCAGGTCAATCGGAGTTGATTTGGATAATTTCGGCATCATTGGTGGATTTTAGGAATATCAAAGTTCTTAGGCTTGAATCCGATGTGAATTTAGTGTTTTGATGGTAGTTTTGGTATTTTGAGAGTGAAACTAAGTTTGAATGATCATATGTGATGTGTTGGTATATTTGGTTGAGGTCCCGAGGGGCTCGGGATTGATTTCGTATGGTTAACGGGAATTCGGAAGTTGGAAATTGCAGCAAAAAGATACTAGTGTGAAATCACAGAGATTTCCGCACCTGCGGATGTTTGATCGCAGGAGTGGGCAGGGGGTCGCAGGTGCGTAAGGTTCGCAGGTGCGGTCGCGCAGGTGCGGTTATGTGAGTCGCAGGTGCGGAAATACCTGGGCAGTTAAATAATTAAACCCTCCGCGACTTAAACCTTATTTTTACACCATTGTTGTACGGAAAGGAGCTCTTGGGGGCGATTTTGAAGAGGGAAATCCTTGTTCTTCATTGAGGTAAGTGTTCTAGTCATTAAAACTCGATTATGGGTGATTATAGAACCTAAAACCAGTGTAAATTCATGGAAAATCAGTAGAAAAATTGGGTTTTAGGGCTTCAGATTATGAGACCTTTAGGGGTCGATTTGAAGGGTCAAACGAACTCCGATTTTGGTGTTCTTTATATGTACGGACTCGTGAGAGGACGAAGAACACTTTTGTATAAAATATTTTGAGTTTCGGGACGCGAGCCCGAAGTCGGGTTTTGACCGGTTTCGGATTTTGAGTTAAATTTGATATCTTTCGATTGGAAATTGTTCCTTAAGCCCATATTGATGATAAAAATCTGAACTTGGTAGATTTGGAGCCTTCGGAGGTTGATTCGCGAGGCAAGCGTGTCGTGGAATAGTTCCGGGCTAGTTTTGAGGTAAGTAATGTCTTGAAATCCTGTCCTGAGGGTATGAAACCCCGGACTATGCACCCTTCACGGGTTTTTGAATACAAAGATTGAAACTTGGAAAATATATTCCCTACTTAGGCAACTATTGAGTTGCGAAACCGATTTTTAAGCCTTTGCTTAATTAGTATTTATATATTATGATATGTTTTGGGTTGTAAGCCGTGTTTGGGGCCTAGTGCCGATCTGTTTACCCCTTGGGGGACTGTTTTACTGTGTTTCCTCACTTGATATATTGTGAATTACGCTAAATCTTTTCCTGATAAATTGTTTTGACACTCAGAGTATTTTGATACTATTTATTGAAAAATGAAACACTGTTTTGGGTCGAGAACCCGGTTTGTTTATGGCCTAAGGGCAAACTTAGAGTGTCTGACTGAGTGAGGTGAGGAGGCTTCCATGCCTTATGAGTGATGTGAGGAGGCTTCCAGTCCTTATGAGTGATGTGAGGAGGCTTCCAGTCCTTATGAGTGATGTGAGAAGGCTCCCAGGCCTTATGTTGTTATTACGCTTGGGCTGTAGGAGCCCCTTCGGAGTCTGAGCCCATTTCCACTGAGCGTCGGAGAGGTGAAGAGGCTTCCAGGCCTTATGAGAGAGGTGAGAAGGCTTCCAAGCCTTATGTTATTATTGCGCTTGGGCTGTAGGAGCCCCTCCGGAGTCTGTAACACACCCCGGTGAGCGCCGGTATCGATTGAGTGATGATGATTGCCCGCGGGGCTGATACTGAGTGATGATTTATACTGAGTGATTGAGGGAATTCCTGAGGTCATCTGTTTCGAGAAATGATTTTGGCCTGAGGGGCTGTTTCATGATGATTTTACTATGTTTTCGAACTATGATTTACTTCGTTTTCAAACTGAGTTTTACTGAGGATTTCACCGAGATATATCGATATTTACTTGTTCTCAAAGGTTTTTCTGTAAACTGATTTCGAACTTATGAAATTGCTGAATACTATTTGGTAACTTGATGTTTTACTGGTTGTTGTGAAATGGTGTATCTGTTTTGTGTGCTTTATATTTCTCAGACTGTGATTTCTTTTCATTACTATTGAGTTGGCGTACTTATCAAGACTCCTTATGCCTCTGTGCACAGATTCAGGTACTAGCTCGCAGCAGTAGCTGACGCGGCTTCGATAGCAGCATTTCACGGGATTTCGAGGTAGCTGTCCAGCGTCCACAACTTCTCCACTTCCCTTCCTTATTATGTTTTTATCAATTGATTAAGAGACATATATTATAGTTTTTAGTAGAGTTAGGCTTATTCATTCTTAGATGCTCATGACTATTGACTCCAGTTCTGGGAGGTTGTTTAGAGTTGTTTAGTTCATGGTTGGGGGCGTTAGACTTATATAATTTATTTCTTTATTATGATTGTTGTTTATTGTTATATTGTGCACTGTTATAATCGAACAAATGCGTAGTAAATTGATGGTTGACTAGCCTAGTTCCACGATAGGCGCCATCACGGCCTGTTAGGATTTGGGGTCGTGACAAACTCTTTTTTACTATAAAACACAGCAGCTTCAGCTTCTTTAACTACTGTTGTTCTCTTAAGTTGAGCTCGGTCCGTCGAGGTTTCCGGCGAGTTTTGTTTGAAGTTCCGTTATCGAGCTTCGATTTTTTTATATATAAAAAAATTAAGTTCGCAGAGGTCAGATTTCTCGCCATTTGTTAGCTTGTCAAATGATATTAAATGCTTTGTGCTCGTTAAATGCCTCCAAATGTGTGTTGTTTTCTTCTGTTACATATAAAGCCATGAGAGATCCATTTCATATTCAATTATTTTATATTAAATATGTCTTAGATGCTTTCTTTAATTAATCGTGGTGCCAGTTTCTCGCCTTAGCTTTTCTTGTAGATATTTGCTGCTTTGAACCTTTTATTGTATCATATGCATTTGGCCTCAATAATTCTCTAAGATATGTATAATTTTGGAATAGGCAATGATAGTATAATAAAGAAGGCTCGCTTGGACGGTATGTATGGTCTCTAAACTTAATTAGTCAAATTTGAGGCTCCGGTAGATTGGGACAAAATAGATCATGTTAATTATCCTATTTACTCCCCAATAAACTTTTATGCATAAATCATGGCTTTACAACAGTATTCAATATTGAACATCGTAGTTTGCTTTAGGAGCAATTAATAAATTAAATAAATTATCGTGACTATGGCTATGGTTCCCGTAGCGTAGTCACATATACATAACTCCAAAATTTGAGTGCACACTGGCGTGACTCGACCTACCCAACTTCAAATATTTAAGATAAACACGTTGTGAATCACGGGTGCATTTTACGCGGCGTGATTCGCGACGCGTACTAAACAATTAAAAGCGGTTAAAAGTT
Source organism: Nicotiana undulata (assembly GCA_005239495.1). Taxonomy (NCBI): domain Eukaryota; kingdom Viridiplantae; phylum Streptophyta; class Magnoliopsida; order Solanales; family Solanaceae; genus Nicotiana; species Nicotiana undulata. The sequence goes on from ML245626.1 coordinate 51,507, forward strand.
AAAAAATGCACAATAGGTTTAAAACACGTAATTAATCAGATAATTAGGCCAATTATTAATAGTTGAGCGATCGTGCTAAAACCACGGAACTCGGGAGTGCCTAACACTTCTCTCGGGTTAACAGAATTTCTTACCCGGTCTTCTGGTTCACAGACTTTTAACGGAGTCAATTTCCTCGATTTGGGATATTAAAAATAAATAGTGTCCCAGAAAACCATAAAAAATCTGGGTGGCGACTCTGAAAATTAATAAAATAATCCCAAAATCGATTATGTCACTTAAATTGGAAAAACTCTCTTATCCCACCCCTATCGAAAAAATGAGGTGTGAATGCTCTAGCGACTCTGTTGGGGATAAGAACCCAAAACTTCTGATTTAGGGTTCAAGAATTCGAGCTTAGAATAACTATTATGATTGGCTTTCATGATTGTCTGATTTTTACGTGTTTGAGCCTAATGTGCTAAATGTCATTTTTTTACCGCTTTGATATTGTGTAAACTGTATATAAATTGCTAAGAAACCCTTCTTCTCTCTGAGTCTTCTAAATCTTCTGGGAAGCGTGCTCTTCGCATGGCTTCTTTTCAGTTAGAGTCATATCCTAATTTTAGAATGAGGTTCGGACAAGTTGCAAAGCCGGTGAAGCTTCTGTATTCCCGGTACGCTGGCCCCCTCGGCTCGAGCTGTCCGCTCGGGTAAGCCAGGTCTAGAACAATATACCCCAGAGTTCAAACCTAGAATAACATAGCCTCACGCCAGATCTCTAGTAGGAACGTTTTGTTTGCATCACATGCATTTGACTTTGGGGACTCCACAAGGGGTTGGGTCCGTCTAGGACATGTGTACCCAATTTAAAAGACCATCCTGATGCATCTTACGTGATACTTGCGTATCTGTTTATTTCGACTTGCATGTTGACTGGCTTCTAGAATGGGAAAGAAAATCAAAATATATATATATATATATATATATATATATATATATATCTGGAAAAAATCAAGAGTGAGAGCCGGGTATTCAAAATCTGAAACCTTTGCCGAAATTTTCAAAAAAATAAAGAGAAAGTAAATAAGCCAATGTTTGCAAAAAGTCATGTTTTCTCTGTTCCGTCAAAACTGACAGAACTATGCGGGGTCTGATTCTCACCAAATGTGAGATACGTAGGCAAATATCATCGGTTCCGGCCCTCAATTTTTTTAAATAAATCCAAAAAGACAATTCCTTTCCTTCCTCCTTTATAAAAGTCTTTCTCTGAAGCCCTAATTATTTTTTTTTTAAAAATTAAAAATATTTTTCTTTAATTCCTTCTTTAGGAGTCTTTCTTTAGAAAATCCCAAACAAATAAAAAATAAGAAAATTTTTATACCAAAAAATATTTTATTTTTGAAATGTTTCATTTGAAAAGAAAATCAAATCAAAATCCAAAAAAAAAATATTTTCTACCTTTTTTAGAAGTCTTTTTCCAAAAACTTCAAAATAAAATAAAATAATAATAAATCAAAAATTCAAAAAAATATTTTATTTCTTCTTTAGAAGTCTTTCTTTCAAAAAATTTGAAAAACAAAACAAAATATAAAATCCAAAAATATTTTCATTCTTCTTACGAAAATTAAAAAAAAAATTCAAGATTCAAATATATTTTCTTTTACGTTAGAAGTATTTCTTTCATAATTTCAAAATAAAAGTCCAAAAATCAAAAAATATTCCCTTTCTTCTTTAGAAGTTTTTCTTTCGAATTCCAAAAAGAAAGCGAAATTCAAAAAATAATAAATATATTTTCTTTCTTATTTAGAAGTCTTTATTTTTTAAAAAAAATCTAAATCAAAAAATATTTTCTTTCTTTTTAAGTCTATGTTTCGGAGAAAAAAAATACGAAAAAATAATAAATTCAAAATTCAAAAAAAAAGTTAGGTTATTCACTTTATTTCGCATATTCCCGAACTACGCAAGATCTGATTCATGTTCCCAGATGATACGTAGGCGACCCACATCAGGTTCGATCAAATGGTTTGAAAGAAAAAAAAAGTGATTATTCTAACATGCTTGTTTTTTTGAAATAAACGCCAATTAAAGGTGGTCGGTTTGTTGGTTTGAAATGGAACAAGCACCACTATTATTGATCCAAAGTCTCGAAAACGCAAGTAGGCGATTTGGCAGTGAGAAAACTAAAAATGGAGGCAAATGTGGGGTTGACTTTACCAGATTTGATCAATGGAACATGGCCTGCTCGGGATGATTTGATGATGGTAAGACAAGAGAAGTCGTCCAAGTTCTTTGGCAAATTAGCTATTGTAAAAATTTCCATGTTGTCAATCCTCAAATCCGACAGCCAATATGGGGCACGATTTGATCAAAAGTCAAAATTTGAGTGTTGAATACATAACAATAAAAATGGTTGAATGCTATAGTGTGATGACCCAAGGGGTAAATTTATGAATTTAGACTCCGTTCTAGGCTTATTGGCCATAAAAAGATTAATTTTAACTACCTCAATTTGCGTGTGCAGCCCGGGCGTGAAACCGGAAAGCTTTTATGTTAAAATATAAGAAATAATAATTTTTAGAATTAAAAAGTTGGTTTTAGTTGACTTGAGTCAACATTATGATAAACGGACTCGAATCTGTGTTTCGACGATCCCGGGAGGTTCGCAGTAAAATATGGGACTTAGGCATATGCCCGGAATTGAATTCCGAGGTCCCAAGCCTTAGAAATCAATTTTTGAAAGAAATTGTTTTGCTGAAATATAAATGAAATAAAGAAAAGAATTAATGTTTGAAACCACAGGTATCGGGCCCGTATTTTGGTTTCGAAATCCGGTACAGATTTGTTATAGTATTTGCATACTATCTGTGAAATTCGGTGAGAATCAGAGTTTATTTGACGTGATTCGGACGTCCGGTTGAGAAATAGTGAAAGTTAAGTGTTCTTGAGAAAAAATGATGAGTTTTGAGGTTAAATTCATAGTTTTACATGTTAGTTTCATGATTTGATCGCACGAGAAAGTCCGTATGATACTTTTAGACTTGCGTGCATGTTTGGTTTAGAGCCCCGAGGGCTCGGGGGAGTTTCAAATAGGTTTGGGTTGTGTTGCGCTCATTCTTTTTTATGTTTCGACGTCGTTTCTTCAAGCATAAATGATATCATATTGAACAAATGAGCTCCGGTTTCTGTTTTGAATGAAGTATTAGATCCATATCGTAATTAAGGACCCGTAGCAAAAAGAATCATCGAATTTGGACATCGTATGAGGATTTTATGGTCATTTTACTAAGGTTGCCAGATTTTTCAGGTTAGTTACGAAATTGCCCCTGACGACGTATTAAAAATCTGCACTATTTGTAAATATTAAAACCTACATATCTCCTTCATTATAAGGTCAAATTGAGTGATTCAAAAGCCTAACTTGACTAGAAATTCACAAGGAATCCATTGGACACATAAAAATCGAGTTTCAAGATCGTTTGGCATGAGAAACGAGGCAGAATAGCTGGTAGAAAAATATATATTAAACGGGCAGACATCTTCCTTTCCAAATTTTCGAACCCCACAACCCTAGGAACGAATTTCTTCACCAAATATCATCCCCAAGTCATAGGTAATAAATTATAAACTTTACTCTTTCAATAACCCATTATTTTGCATCACTTTTAAATTAAAAAAACTAAGAATTTTCATGGTAAAAATTGAGTGTTTGGGTAGAATTAGGTCATTTTGTAAAAATCGAATCTTTACCTAGAATTGAGGTCGGATTTCAAAACTAATTATATATTTGGGTTCGTGGGTGAATGGGTAACGTAATTTGGTCAGAACCCCGAGTTTAGACCAAGCGGGTCCGGGGTCGGGTTTTCACTTTTTTTGAAAAAATTTAGGAAAATTTGTAATTTTCAATAACGTTAGTTCCTTTTTCCTTAATTAATGATATTGAGTTAATTATGATTAGATTCGAGCAAATTAGAGCAAGATTCTAAAGGAAAAGCTGTAATTGAGCAGTGAGTGGCCTGCAGAATTGAGGTAAGTGTTTGGTCTAACTTTGACTTGAGGGAATAGGAATCCCCACTTGTTTGCTATGTGAAATGCATGGGCGTGGTGTATAGGTGAGGTGACGAGTATCTATGCACCACCCAATTTTCCTGTTAAGCATGAACACTTTCTCGTTCTCAACTTAATTGATTCTTGTCTTAATTGTTCTATGTCCATTATTGTTTCTATGACTACTTGGCCTTGTTATTTTATTGTTAGATATTGTTGCGATTATTTTGGAAATAGTATTGGTTGTTTTAACTGGATTCCTTGTGGTTCAAAATGGTTGAGCGGTTTGGCATTGTTTTTATGAATTTTATATAAATATACATACATATGTTTCTGTTGATTTTATTTTTGATAATATTGAGGAAGTGATGAGGAATGCAGTTTAACTGTTTTATGATTGTTGAGGTTTACGTGATTGTTTGGTTTCAATTGATTGTCGCCAATTGTTGTGGCAAGTGTATTAAAAGTGTTGGTTGTTCTCTTGATTTTATCATGGTACATAAAGACTGAGCTGGGTTGACAGCGTTACGGTGTTTACATATATTCTGGTTGGTTTTATTGTGAAATGATATTGGTTGAAGCTTACGAGCTATACTGTTTTCTGTTTGAAATTGGTTGAAATAAAAGTGTTGTGAAAAGCTTGGCCTGAACTGTGAAAGTTTTTGATGAATAAATAAAATTGGAGTGATAATGGGGATGTGAATAGGGTGGATAATTGATTGTGATATTGTGAATAGGTGGGATCGGGTTGCACTCCGCAACAAGACAATGATAAGGGAGAATATGCATGTTTTACTGTTTATAAAATAAAGGCTGGAACACTCATTATTTTATTGTCATTATTTCATACTCTGCTTTTACTATTATTTTAAAGTGAAACTTGTTCTGTTTACAATTTGTCGAGACATAAATATTGTGAAAGGCTTTGACTTGAAAGGAGGTGATAAGGGGGCTGTGACAAAGGGGTTGTGATAAGGGGGATGTGATAAGGGTGGATAATTTATTGTGATACGGGTGAATAAATTGATATGATATGTCTCGTGGGATTGGGTTGCACGCCGCAACAAGAAGCAATAAGGGAAGACACTTATATTTTTAATGATTTTCAAAGAAAAACCAAGATTTGAAAACTACCATTTTATATTACTATTTTTCATATTTTGGCACTATTTTTATTTAAAGTTAGAGTTTGAAAACTTGGAAATTATTTGAGAGTTGGTTATAAATGAGGCCTAGAAAAGGCGACTAAGTTATTTTATTGTTGTTGCAGTATTTATTTATTTATTTGTTTAAGATTTCCTTTTTGCTTTATATTTATTGTCTCAGTTATATTTTTTTTCTTGTTCGTGTAGAATTGTTTTATTGCGTTATTGTATATATTATTGTCACATGTTATATGTTGTTAATGGCCCGCCGTAGCCTCGTCACTACTTCGTCGAGGTTAGGCTCGACACTTACTCAATACATGGGATCGGTTGTACTGATACTACACTCTGCACTCTTCTGTGCAGATCCAGGTATCGACCAACAATAGAGATACTTAGAGAGGCTATTCATTTATTCGGAGACACGAGGTATATCTGCCGGCGTTCGCAGATCTCGAGATTTTTTGTCACGACCCGAAATCCCACCTTTCAGGCCGTGACTGCGTCTAACGTTGAACCCGCTA
>ML245627.1:0-13110 GCA_005239495.1 Nicotiana undulata
CTTCTTGCATGGAATTTACCCAGTCAACATCCTGTAAGGCTTCAACAATGTTCTTTGGTTCGATCAAAGATAGAAAGACATCAAACGCACACAGATTTTTCAAGGAGGATCTGGTTTTGATTCCGGATGTCAAATCAGTTATGATGTTCTCAAGGGGGTTGAGAACTTTGATATCTGTGTGGTTTGAGCACCAATTGTTCACAACTTGATGATCCCATGGTGTCTTGTTGTTGCGAAACAAGATTAGGGCCAAAATCCAGAGTAGTTTGCTGTTAAGTTACCCTTGTCATGTTGCTTGGGGTAGTTGGACCTGGTCCATCACCTGTTCCATCTTCCATATTTGCTCCAATTTGTTCACTGCTTTTGACCAGTCCAAGCTCCTCATCTTCTGGTTCCTTTCTCTCAGAAAGAGTGTTAGTTTCATAAAAAACAACATGCACACTCTCTTCTACACACATAGTTCTTTTATTATATACTTTATAAGCTTTTCTATGTGATGAATATCCCAAGAATACTCCCTCATCATTTCTGGGATCAAATTTACCTAGGGAATCTTTGCCATTGTTGTGCACAAAGCACTTGCATCCAAAAGCCCTAAGGTGGGATATGTTGGGCTTTCTCCCTTTAAGTAATTCATAAGGACTGCCGGTGGTCTGGTCATGCATCTATTTATTATGTAGCATGCAGTGTTTATTGCTTTTGCCCAGAAGCTATGGGGTAGTTTGCTAGAAAGAAGCATGGTTCTATCCATATCTTCAAGAGTTTTGTTCTTTCTTTCAACAACCCCATTTTGCTGTGGGGTTCTAGGGGCAGAAAAGTTGTGATTTATGCCATGTTCATCACAAAATTCAGCAAACTTTGCATTCTCAAATTCAGTACCATGATCAGATCTTATTGATGCTAGTTGATTTCCTAACTGTTTTTGAGTTGTTCTAACAAATGAAGTAAACATATAAAATGATTCATCTTTAGATGTCATAAATAAGGTCTAAGTGAACCTTGAGTATTCATCAACTAGTACCATTACATATTTCTTACCACCTCCGCTCAGAGTTTCATAGGAGCACAAAGATCCATATGAACCAATTCCAACGTCCTGGTGGTACTGACCATTTTCTTACTTTTGAATGAGGATCTTACCTGCTTCCCCCCTTGCACACGCCTCACAAACTTTGTCTTCCTTGAACTTAATTTTAGGAATCCCTACCACTAAGTCCTTGGAGACTAATTTGTTAAACTGATTTAGACTAGCGTGACCAAGTCTTTTGTGCCAAAGGAGGGGATCACTGTCCAACACACTTAAGCATGTGAGTTCGTATTCTGATGGTGTGGATAGGTCTATGACATAGATGTTATTCACTCTTTTTCCCTGCAAAACAATCTTGTCAGTAAGAAAGTTAATCACAAAACATTTTGTGGAAGTGAATGCAACCAGGTTACCTCTGTCACACAATTGTGACGCACTGATAAGGCTATATTTCAAGCCATCTATCAAGTACACATTCTCAATGGAACGTGTGCCATCCTTACCTACCTTACCAACTCCAATAATTTCATCTTTCTTTCCATTTCCAAAGGAGACATTTCCTCCTTTGAGGTTTTCAAGTGAAAGGAACTGTTCCTTGTTCCCAGTCATATGTTTTGAGCAGCCGCTGTCTAGGTACCAAATTTGGCTGCTTCCTCTCACTTGAACCTACAAAAAGAAATCAGGGGTTAGTCTTAGGGACCCAAACCAGTTTGGGTCCTTTTCTATGAGAGAAAGGATGAATCAAGCTTTTTCTGGCCCAATTTGGTAACCAGTTTTTCTTTCATACAAAACTTTCATTTCTTCGACTGACCTGCTCTTTTGCAATACATTCAATATTGTAGTGGCCAGTATTACCACTGTGGGTGAAGATTCTATTCTCAGGAAGAGTGAGATACTTTCTTTTTGGATCGCATTTGGGCATTTGACTCCCAAAGCCAAGTCCTCTTCTGTTGCTACTATGATTTTCTTGAAGCCATGTCAAGGCATCAGAGGATTTATTCCATTTGCATGTTCAACCTAATTCATGTTTGACCTTTACCAAGTTCTTCTTTTAGTACTCTTATCTGTTCATCTTTATTATACATCTTATCCTTTAGTTTTACTACATTCTCTTCTAACATGAGTTGAGAGTGATCAGCTATATTCTTGCTAGTTCCTAGTTTCAATTTTAAATTTTCAGATTTTAGTTCTAGGATCTTAGTTTCAAGTTGATGAACCTGGTTTTTCAAGGCAGTGTTTTCCTTTTCAGATTCACTTACTCTGATTTCCAGGTTTTTGCACTTTTCTTTTAACATTACACATTCTTTAGAGAGTTGTTCTTTCTCTTTGTTTGTTTCTTCGGAATCATCCATGAAATCAAGTAGCAACTCAGAGAGTTTTTCTTTAGATATGAACGTTATCTTGTTTTTGAGATGGGATATACTTACCTCTCGTTCTTCATATGATTCCTCATAAGATTCACCAATTGCCATGAGCGCCTGTTCTTCATTCTCACCATCTTCTGATTCTTCATCTGAGCTTTCCCCCCAGGCAGCAACCATAGCTTTTGTTGTGGTTTTCTTGGGTTGGACTAGTTCCTTCTTCCTGTTCCTTCGTTCGAATCACTCCATTTTCCGTTCCACTTCCCATTGAGGACAGTTCTTGATGTGGTGGTCAGTCTTTCCACATTTTTAGCATCCCTCGTTGGTTGGACTTTCTGGAGCTTTTGCTTTGTTGTAGTTTCCACCTCTTGAGATGTCCTTTTTCCTTATGAGGAAGTTTCTGAATTCCTTAGTGATCATGGCCATCTCCTCTTCCTCCAGATCTGATCCCTCAGTGATTCTCAGTGCTAGACTTCTTTCCTTCTTAGGAGCATCCATTTTCATTGTCTTCCTTCTAAGTTCGTAGGCAGTGAGGTTTCCAATTAACTCGTCCAATCTGAGGGTTGCCATATTTTTGGATTCCTGGATAGCAGTGATTTTGCTTTCCCAGGAAATTGGTAAGACCCTTGTCAGGATCTTCTCCACCCTGTCCTCTTCAAGAATGACTCTTCCAAGAGACTTGAGTGTATTTGTCAGAGTTGTGAACCTCGTGTACATCTCTTGGATTGTCTCTCCTTCTTTCATAGTGAAGTTTTCATACTGAGAGTATAGTAGAGTACATCTTGATCTTTTCACTTGAGGTGTTCCTTCGTGGGCTACTTGAAAGGTATCCCAAATTTCTTTGGCAGTGGAGCAACTTTGAATCCTACTATACTCGTCTGGACCTAGTCCACAAACTAGCCACTTTTTGGCCTTAGCATTTTTCTCCCATTTCTTCAGATCCTCAGCAGTGCAGTCAGCTCTAGTTTTTGGCACATCTACTCCTTCAGCAGTCTTCTTCATTGTGGCTAAAGGACCATCAGTGGCTATGTCCCAGAGTTCATAGTCTTCTCCAATTAAGTGATCCTTCATCCTGTTCTTCCACCAGGAGTAATACTGGCCATTAAAGAGTGGTGGCCTTGCTGTTGATTGTCCCTCCCAATTTCCAGGTGGTGCACTCATTTTGATCTTTTCTCAAGGTTTTAGCCTTTTCAAGGATAACCCGCTCTGATACCAATTGATGTTTTATACGTCAATACCACACAAGAGGGAGGGGGGTGATTTGTGGGGTGTCCAATTTTCGAGTGCAGTCTCTATAGAAGAAACAGGTTCTTCTAGGTGTTCCAACTTCTACAGTTTGCGGAAAAGTAATTGCAGAAATAAAAGAATACAACAATTTTACGTGGAAAACACCTGGCTCAAAAGGTGAAAAAACCATGACCTACTTCCCAATAAGATTTTCCCAAACTCTTCACTATGTCAATGAGCCAAACAACATTTACAAAATAAACTCTTTTGTAAACCTAAGGACTAACTCCAATCCCTTTGTGGAAAACTAGCCTCTAGCTAATTGCGACAAACTTCAAGTTAACTCTAACTTGAACACTATGTACCTATTACAATTGCTTCTAGATAAAGCTGAAAGATACAATATGTAATCACCTGCTACAAACAACTAGACTCGAAAGACAACAGATGGAACTGGTTCTTTGAGCCGGTTCAAGTAGCTTTTGAGTCGCATAAGGATTATTCACATGAACTGCTTGCAAAATTGTTTTGGTAATTTTTCTTTCAATTCTTGTTTCACTTATGTGTATGTGCGCTATTTCTTCAGCAGGAATGCTTCAACAATTTATAGAATCAGTAGTTGAGATGTTGTTGTTCAGTTCTGATGCAACTCTTCCTTGGTGGAAGAGTTTGAGTCTATCTCAACTTCCTTGATCTTCCTTTATCTTGATTATGTCCTACATGAATGCGAAGTCCATCTATTGCAACCTTTTAGCTTAGGAGATAACCCCTTAATTCTTAGATGATGTTTATCTCCTGCGCGTGGACTCTTCTCGTGCCATCTAGTCTGCTTGACTATGTTTGCCCTGATGGACCTGGTTCAACTGTGTTGTCATTTATCATTCTTCAAAACCATGCAGTGACTTGATTCAACAGATATGCGGGTCGCATAGTGGTTATGCGATAGCATAATCCATCGCATAACTGATCTTTTTCTGAGTAAATACGGTTTTGCGACGGGTTTGCGGTCCGCATAGTGGTTATGCGACCGCATAACCCATCACATCGCATGTTTCCCTTGCAAATATTTTTGTCTTATGCTTGCTATGCCACGCCCGTCGCTCACACACTATTTCTTTGCAGAAATAGAACCAAAGAAGGCTATTGCAACACGCTCCCCATCCGCTCGTGGACAGAAAATGGCTACTACTGGCCAACATGCACAACAGGCAAAGCGTCCGCGACCAGAAACCTCCCGCACTGCTGCTGAACACTCCTCCCAGTCTGATGAGGAGGAGACCTTGCCGTCAGTAGACTTACAAGATGAGGCAAGAAGGAAAAAGGGTGAGTATCTACAACTCCATTTCGGGGTTACATGCTCCATATGTCTATACAAAGAGGGGCTTAAAAAGTGAAAGATCCTAGAAGAAAAACAACTGAGCCTGAACGGGTTGAATGGGCACTATCCTCACATCCTAGAGAATATCAAGGAGAGGAAATGGGAATTCTTCACGGAGGTCCCTGAGGTGTATAATGAAACAATTGCGCGGGAATTTTACGCATCATATGGGGATTCAAGAACAGCTAAGCACAAGAGAAAAAAGGCCATCAGTGAAACAGTGTTGGTTCAAGGGAAGCGGGTGTTATGTTATAAGGGCACCATCAACGATTTATACTTCGAGGACTGGAGGCCGGGCACCGTTGAGTATGATGCCAAAGTATCCAATAAAGATAATGAGCGTGCCTGGGTAGCTTCGGTGATCGCAAAGGGTACCCCATCCTGGAATGACCATACCCATAAAATCTACAAAGAAGATCTCACACGGGAGGGTCGCTACTGCCTCAGCTTTGTCACTTCCTGCCTGATACCGTCTAGAAATGAAACATATATCAACATTGAGAAAGCACTTCTCATTGCATGCATCATGACTGGTATCAAAATTGATGTGGGCGCGATTATTTTTCGAGAGTTGGGGGTCAGGGCAAACCAGACAGCCACGTAACTTCCATTCCCTTGCTTGATCACAACTCTCTGTAATGCTGTGGAAGTGCCTCCATTTCCACACCATGACAGCCCGGTGAAAGCGCTGAAGGATATTGATATCACGCGTATTAGTGACGCGGTGTCAAAGGAAGCTGCTGCTCCTACAGATATTCAGATCCCCCTCTCAGCAGACACAGACATTCCAGAGTCCCAGATACCTGCCTCTCCTAAGGCCACAGTGGCATCCACAGCCACTCCATATCCCACTCCACAGGCCACCATTACACAGCCTCTGGTCGCACTGCCAGCTCTTTCTAAGCTGGGTCTCTTAGCTCAGCATACAAATGTTAAGGTGGACTGGTTGATGAATAAGCTCCCAACCATTATTAGGCAGGCATTGCTTCCCGTCCAATCCTCAGTGACGACACTTTAACAACAACATCAATCTTATGAGGATCGCCTAAAGCAAATTGAGGTGCGGCTGGAAAAAGTTTAACGGGGCGAGGTTGGAGGCCTGCCTAAGCTCCGTACACATGTAGATGCCCTGAAGGGTGAGCTCCACAAGATGCAGAACCTGGAGTTTGATTTATCTTCCTTCATGCCAAAGGAGGGAGAGCAGGGAGCTGGCACGTCCATTCCTGGACTGGACTTTGATTTCACCACGCTGATGACAACTCCTGAGCCACAAACTGTTGGGACTTCCCAGACCCCCGCTCCTCTTGCACCCATTGACATCCCCTCTGGGGAAGATTCCGGACACAGTTAAGAGTCCGAAGAAGGGGAGACAGATGATGCGGAGACAACTGAAGAGGCACTGTCAGAGGAGGATGAGGGTCCTCAAGATAAGGGTAAGCAAGTTGCCGTCACTACAGCTGCACAGGAGGAAGAAGAAGCAGATGTACAGAAGGCAATTGCACACTCGCTAGCGGATATGGTCGCCAAAGCCCAGCCATCGACCACTCAGCCATCATCGGGCGAGGCTAGCAGCTCACAGGCCCCAGTTTCTTCATCAGGGCAGTTGGAGACACCTACTCCATCCGTGGAGGTCACTCATCAGGCTGAGATCCCATCAGCCACAGCTTTAGATGGTGACCCCACCGCAGTTCAGCATGCTTCAGAATCCCATAGCGCTTAGTGCGCCCCAGGGAGCCCCTCATTTCTGTTTTTAGATTTCCTATGCATTGGGGACAATGCATGATTTTAAGTTCTCTGTAACATCATTCCTTTATAAAATATTTCACTATAAAAGTCAAGTTTTCTATGGAATTAATTTTACTTGTTATGTTATAACATATGTTTTGTGTAATTACACTTTTCTATAACAATTAAAAAATATCGGTATAAACGAGGTTGTTATAGATAGGGCCGTACCCGTCTGCCCCAAACCCCAGTCAGAAAACTCCCAAAGCCTATCAGCCAAAGCCATATTTTCGAATCATATCTTCATTCTATATGATTTTGAATTTAGGACTGTCATTAATTAATCATTGCATATCCACCAAGTGAATCCCTATCAAAACGATAATTTCCAAGAGTGAAGTTAAACTGGATTAACACCCGCGAAATAGGAGGTAAGCTTGTTTTTCGGAGTTAAGTTCATCAATTCCTAGGTTACATAAGACAATATCAACTATCATTAGATTGGTGAATAAGGTCAATCGTCAATTCCAGCCGAAGTGAAACATAAGTAATTTTTTTAACCGTGGTTAGGGTCCACATAAAATAGAAATATGTAAGAATTCTTTTTTGAATTCTTGGACTAGAAATTCTTGCAACAGCAGTCAAAATGGGATTTCTAAAAATGGTGTGCTTTGAAACAAGAATAATTTTAAAAAATTGAAATTTTGTGGCAGTTGAATATTCACGGAAAAGAAGATTCACAATGAGATATCTCGAAGTAACTGATTTTACGTTGGATGTTGTTCTTTGGTGTGTATTTTGCAATGTTAATGCTGATTTTTGGAAATTTATCTATCTATATATTATATTAAAAGCAAGAAAACCTTTAGCGAAATGTCGTTCGTTCATTTAATTATTTCTCTAACTTTTAGAGTTCTAAAATCAACTATAATCTTTCTTCTTAAATTTTTCCTTATTTGAATTATAGAGAAAGTCCTAATATTTAGGACAATATTTTACCTTATTTAAATTCTTAACTAATAGTATGAACTAGGTAACATAACTATTATAATACCTTGCCTACTACTTATTCATGTGGTTAAAAACCCAGGCACGAAGAGTGATTCAATATATTTCCCGTTCTTTAACTTATGATATATTAATGAAAATTCATCGTGTGATGAATTGTATATTGCTTTTTATGATGAGTAATGAGAATTAGAAGTCATCTTAAATTCATTTTCTGTTAATTGGTCATCTTGAAAGATGGTGAGCTCCTTTTTTTTATGTGCTTATTATATATGTTGCACTATTTTATGTTACGAGAGTCCGAGAGCCTGAGTGATTTGATGCCATGAGTTGGCTTGATATATAGTGTTTGGGCTGTGGGAGTTCCTTCGGAGTCTGTACACCCCTAGCGAGCACAGGTACTTACTGAGTGCGAGTGCCAAGTGACGAGTGATTGGGAGACATGAATGACTGTGAGGTTGCCCGAGGGGCTGATTTTGAGTGATTGTGAGGTATGCTGAGAGGCTGATTCTGAGTGATGTTTTCCCCGAGAGGCTATTCATGATTTTCATCACTTTTATACTAAACTTCTTGAATTTCTATTGAAACTGCTGGAAAATACATTCTCAAATGATTTTTTATTGAAATCGGCTTTTAAGCATGATGATTTAATATATACGGTTGGAAAGAGAGACTGCAATTACTGTGAAATTGATGACGAGCTTTATGTGTTTCTTATTTCTCAGACCTTATTTACTTTTATTACTTATTGAGTTGGTGTACCCACATTACTCCCTGCACCTTGTGTGCAGATTCAGGTGTTAGGGCGGAGTGAGAGCTGGTTACCCGTCTCAGAGATTCACGGAGATTCGCGAGGTAGCTGCACGCGTTCGCAACCTTGCTCTTCTCCTTCTTACTGTTATAGAGTTTATTTTCCCAGACTTGTATTTTCTTTAGATGCTCATGACTCCTCCGGAATTTTTTTGTTGTACTTAATATTTAGTATATCGTGTTTGTCTTTGAAAGGCTTAAACGGAAATATTAAGAAAATATTAATTTAGAAATGATATAAACGAAAGGTTCTTTATATTATAAGTGTTGATTTGGCTAGCCTACTTTCACGATAGGCGCCATCACAGCCAAAGTAATTCTGGGGTCGTGACAAAGAAATTCACTCTTATGTTTAATTTATATTGGTATATCATTGGCCAATTACTAATATTTAAACATCCGATATCCTTACCAAATGCCTTTCTTATTGTCGCCTTTCAGTCTTTCATGTGTTAATATTTACTACTAATATTAGGGACCTATTAGTTTAAAACACATTGAAATCTCAAATTTTTAGTACTTTAAGATTCTAATAATTAACTTTGTCTGATTGATGTTAAATTATAACATTGAGGTGGAAAGGTTTACGATGCTGCTGGTAGATGAATGAATCTTTTTCTTACCTTGCTTTGTTTATCAATTATTTCCTTTATTTATTTTGGGATAATATGTAATTATCCCATTGGGATCGTACCAAAGTGCCAGTTGCACCTCTTAAAAACACGGGTGTCCTATGACCCCCCTGGTTTTATTTAAACTGTAATAAATACTACATTTTGACATTTAACACAGTCTCAACTAAAATAGTGTATGCCACGCGCCAATTATATTTTGACACGTGTATTTTATTTTTTACTATATAATTTCCTTTTTATTGCTTTCTATTTTATCTTTTCTTTTTCTTTTTTTTCATTTTACTCTTCTCCCCACCCTTCTTTCTCAGTACATTTCTTCCCTTTCTTTCTTCTTCTTCTTTTTCATTTTCTGTTTTCTCTCATTTCTTTTTTTTTCTGCTTCATTTTCGTCCCGTTCTTCCCCCTTCTTCCCCCTCCATTATTTTGAAGTGTCGTCGAAGGTGATGGGTTACATCGTTTATGCTTTGCTCCTCCGTATTTGAAAAAATAACCATGGGAAAGGTAACAATTGGGTTGATTGTAGTTTTAGGTTCAAGTGGCTTTTTGGATTCCGGGGTGATTTCACTATCTTCCCAACTTGGAGTGAATTTTTCTGGTAATTTTGGCCATTCTTGGGGTTTATAACTGACCAGAAATTCTTATTTACCTGGACGACTTAATGAACCAATTGAAGGGTCTTTGTTTTCATATTTGGCTCGAAACTGCTTTTCAGTATTTTTCCCCTTTTTCTTGGATTTTTGCTTGGGCTCGTTGAGGCCAAAATTTTCCCAGTGACGCTGGTGGTGTTCATCATACTCCCCAATTGGATCTACCAAACAATCTTGGCAGTCACAACCGAGATCCCAAGGGCAGTGTCCCGTAAAAGGGCATTTGAACCACCAAACTCTTCTGCCTTCTTTGTCGAAATGTTGACACCAGTCATGTTCTTCCATGATGCTTTGTATATTCCAGAAGAATTCTCTGTCAGGGTCAGGCCATGTATCTCGTGTATCTTTGGGTTGGATCATTTGGCAAGAAAAGATGGTTTTATTGAGTTTTTTGAGATGGGAATGGTCAAAGCTTATGGAAATAGTTTTGTCATTTCTTTTGGTAAAAGTTGGCTCACCAGATTGTAGAGGTTCTTCTGGTTCCCTTAACCTTTCATAATTTGTGATCCAGGAATCAGGAAGAATTTTGACAAGCTCATCTCTGGAAATTTGTCTGGGTATTTGGGTGCACATGGTATTTCCTTTAGTAGCATCAATATTCAAGAGTAAAGCATTTTCTCCTCCGGGAAGGCAAAGATCCATGGCATGATTTTGGACTCTCCACGCTATTTGGTGATGAAGAGTGGCTTAGATAGAATCTTTGGCTTGTGGGGCACCTTGAATTTGGACCTGGATTTTTAGGGCTTCGGTTATGTATGGGTCATAAAGGGACATATTGAAATTTGAAAAGATGGTTATAAAAACATTCCCTGCATTCAAGGTAACTTCTGCAGTACCCAAATTTTCATGTTGGTACTCCAAATATCTTGTGTCTAGAAGAGAAAGTCGAGCAACAATTGGTTGACCTTTTCTTCCATGATAAGTCAGAGCAATTCGGATAACACCAAAATGGATATGGGTAAAAACCATGGTCTCTCCACTGTCTGGGAAAGTCATCTGGAATTTGGAGGGTAATAAACTATTCCTCTCGAGTGGCAAGAATAGGATGCTGGTCAAGTTTTGAGGCAACAATATATTCCTTGACTCCTTTTGGTTTATGTTGGACTAAGGAACGAATTTGGGTCCATGGAGCAAATGATTTTATTGGCAAAAGCAGAGTAAGGGTTTATAAGGGGTAGTTCAGTTGAAGATACTTTATGTTCATCGGGTAGGATATCTACTTCATAGAGATAATCATATTTTTTGGACAAAGTTTTATATAGAGTAGGAGACATATTCATTTTTGCTAGGGAAGAGGATGATGGAAACGACTCAGACATATTTAGTAAACTGTTCCTCCCTCCGAAAGGATGGGCTGGCTCTGATACCACAGTATAAATAACAGAGCAAGAGACTCCAACAAAGCAAACTATATTATAGATACGAAAGTTTTCCTATAAAAGGGCTGGCTATTGCCAAGTTGCACTAACAATTAATTTGCTTATAGTCTCAAAAGTTTTCCTACCAAAGGGGCTGGCTTCAACAACCCATAAGGGACAGCTTTCCAAGCTACACAACTCAGAAAACTTTTGTACTACAATCAACCCAACTGTTATAACTCAGAAAACTTTCGTACTACAACAAGCTAACTTTCTTAGAGTATTCTTACTCTATGTTCATACATGGATCGGCCTTTCCATCCATTCGAAAGAAAAAACAAGAGGGAAATTTTGAAAGAACTCATATGTAATATATCACAAAGGATACAAGATAGTTTACAAGATGATTACAAGATGATCTTACAACTACTACAAGGCCTCCTTTATATAGGACTAGGAGGTTATTACAAGAACAACTTACATTAAAATAAACTTATCTTACATGAAAAACTTATCTACAAGTGGGTCCCTTTTTACATGTGAAGGACCTTAGGCAAAATAACTAAAAAGCTCCTGGAAACATGTAACAGGGGTGAAATATGCGTGGTTTAGCATGTGAAAGGTTGTGGGAGCATGTGAAAGCATGTGAAAATAGTGTGCTGCATGTGATGAAGCATGTGGAGGCATGTGAAAGTGGGACCTAGCTGGTTTGGAAGGATGTGAAATTTTGTCTTGGCATGGGTAGATAATTTTTTAGGGTTTTTTGGTAGGTAATGGAGAATTATGGCGGGATTAACAAGGATTTAGATAATTATCTTCCATTGATCTTCTTGGTTTGTCTTCTAGGCATCTTTTCAGAGATCTTGTGTAGTAACACCTAGAACTTGACAGTTCTTTTTCGGCATGTTCCTGAATCTTTGGATTGTGGGATGTGATCCTCAACCTTAATCTGAAGATGTCCTGAGTGATTTTTTCCCGGATGATTTCATACGGAGTTTGATATTCTTTTGCTGCTTCTCGGACTTTTTCCCAGTGAGGATGAGTGTTGGTATAATTCCAACTTGCCCAATCTATTGACCATATTTCTTTCGGGATGCACCTGTTTTACTGGAAGATAATTCTTTGTGCTTCACTGTATTCTTCTTCCATGGATAAGATATACACGGGAAATTTCCACCAGAATGACGTCTCTGCTTGTGCATGGACTTTTCCATTAATTATCCACTGACCTATGAAACATGAATACCTTTGCATTGTAGGAATCGTTGAAACATTTTACCCAATATCTTCTAGGATTGAACCATAATAGAAACACTTTAAGAGCTGGTTCAATGTTGTCAAAATCTTTGAAGACATTGCACTTGAATTCCATGAAGATGTAGTACTGATGACATAGGTACTAGAAACAAATATAATAATTCTTGTGGAAAATACTTGGCTTGAGCTATGAATATATAGCATAACGGATATTTTGGATTGACCCCATATGCCTTGAGAATTGATCCTCCATGTTGCCGGAAAACTTGAAGCTCATAATAAGTTCTTCTTTCCATAAGAATTGACATATCAAAGGGATCTATGAGGTTGAACAAATCCGGTGGATGATCTGTTGGCTTCAATGAACTTGTTCCTGATACATTTGAGAACATGAAGATATGATTGGTTAGGTTTTTCTTAGGCTTCAGCTTTGCCGAGGAAAATCTCTTTGAAAATTCTTCCGGTCGAGACAGAAAATCTGCGAGAATATTATCCTTTCCTTTCAGGTGTCTGACTTGGAACTTGTAGGGAGAGAACCATTAAGCCCATCTGAGAATTTGAGGATTGGGAATAATTTTTGCATTTATCTGGATCATCTTTGGGAAGGCCTTCATATCCATCTCTATCAGAAATTCTGTGTGAATCAAGAAAAAATTGAATTTCTTGATTCCATTTTT
>ML245627.1:13325-76538 GCA_005239495.1 Nicotiana undulata
ATAAAATGCATTCCAAGAAAATCAATTTCCTTTTGGGCAAGAACCATCTTTTTGGCTGAAAGCATGATCCCGTAGCATGATCCCGTATTGTGTTATCAATGCCTCAAATTGACATGTTCCTCCAATGTATAGTTGAATAGAAGGATCTCATCAATGTAAACCAAAGAGGTATGGAGGATGGGCTGGAATATTTTTATCATGGCTTTTTGGAACAAGGAGGGTGCAGTTTTCGATCCGAAGGGCATGACCTTCCATTGGAAGTGATGATCGGGGATGCAAAAACCAGTTTTGGGTCTTTCTTCAGGGTGGATTCCCAATTTCCAAAATCCAGATTTTAAATTAAACTTGGAAAACTATTTGGCCTTGGCTAGGTGGGAGAAAAGAGTGAGTTTATTTGGGATAGGAAATTTATCATCTTGGAGGAAATGGTTAAGTGGCTGGTAGTTAATGACTGACCTGAGTTTTCCTCTTGTCTGCTTAGCTCTTTTGTTGACGTAGAATGCTTCGCATGCCCATTGTGAATATGATGGCTCTATTATATCAAATTCAAAAAGTTATTCACATTCTTTCTTTGCAAGATGGAGATGATCTGGATTCATGCCTGAATGACTTGCTTTTGTTGGAATGATGTTTTCATTCTTCTTGAAAGGGAGCTTAATAAAAAATTCTTCATTTTTCCATAAAGGGCTTTTCCCTTTCTTCATGAAGTCTTTGTGGGATTCAACACATGAATGCTCAATGAGATTTTGCTCAATCTCTTTGATTTGTTCATCATTGGTGATTTGGAATAGCCTTGGAATCTCAGAATAAGGTTTGAACTGCTTCTTGAAACCTATACCGTTAGCCTTGATATGGAGTTGATCTCTGAGTTGTCTGTAAATGTCGAACCCAACAATAAGATCTTTTCCTGGTACATCAGACCCTATCAGCTTGGTTCTATACTTCAGTCTTGGAAAGAACTCAATTGTAACCGGATGCTTTGTGATGACAGTGGTAGTCAGGATTCCATTTGATGCAGTGTTGAAATCCTTAAAGTGCGGCATCCATTGATCTTCCGGGAGAACATCGGGATTTATGAGTGAGGAAGCAGCTCCAGTGTCGATGAAAGCAATAACTCGAATTGGTCTATCCCATTTGGACAAATAGAATTTGATTTCTACTTGAGTAACGACTGTGAGAGCGTTGATCTCCTCTCCGGCTTCGATCTCTAGTTCTGAAATTTGATAGTGATCATTGCCTTGATCTTCATAGATATCCAGAGAGAATAGAGTTTCTTCACCAGGTTCATCATCCACAGAGAATATGGATTCAAGGTCCTCCTCTTTTCCGAGATGTATGCCAGTATAATCTTCAATTTCTTGAAGGAGTTTGACAGATCTTCTTGATTGGGGACAATTTTTTGCAAAATGTCCAATCTTGTGGCAAATAAAGCATCTGTTTTTCTTGTGAAAATTTCCTGGCCTCCTACGTCTGAAATATTTTGTGCATTTCTTTGACCTTGATTTTCTATCTGAAATTCCCGGCCATCTGAAACTCCTGAATCCTTTCTGTCGTCTAGATGTTTTGCAGGAACAGCCTGATCCAGTGATCAGATCAGATCTGCGACATGCTTTGTCAAACATTGGGTTGTGCTAGATAATTTGTTTTAGGGCTGAGCGTTTCGTATAAATATCCTCCAAAGCTACGAATATAGCTTGCCTGATGTAGCCGACTTGTGGGACTGTTATTGATTGAAACGTTTCTTCAATGATGGTCATGGTTCGGCTCGCCAACAACTTTGGAAGGTAAGAGACAAATTCTTGTTTCAGGTTGATGTCTCCGCCAATTTCAAAGTATGTCTTTGCCATTTTTTGAAAATGCCTGTCAATGTCATTTCTATCGAATGACACACACTTCATCTCGAAGAGTTGTCTTTGCATTTTCTCCTGTCTTTAGTCAGTATCTCCGCAGAAAACTTCATGTAGAATCTTGATGTTGAAGGTGAAATCCTGGGATGTAAGAAAAGTATTTTTGTCTTGAATCCCAAGTGAATTCCACCAATCTCTGAGGATTCCTGAGAACGGTGAAGTTAGTTCTGACAGGATGATATACTTTTCTCGTTTCACCAAATTTTTGGTCACCATCCAAGTATAGAAGTCTTGGATTCTTTGAGGCCATTTTGGAACTTTGATGTCGTCTAAGGTGAAAGTGTGGAATCAAGTTCCAACTGGTTTTGACGCTATGGGTTCCTGTCTTCTTTCTGGTATTGGTTCACCAGTCATGCCTTCTTGATCCTCCTCTACTTGAGATATTTATGGTCTCTTGGTTGGCTCACAAATATCGGGGGATCATCTTCTTCGGAAGAGTTTTCTATGGAATCATTGTTTGATTGAGAGCTATCTTCCATTGTATCATTGTCAGAGGAATTTAGAGATTCTGACCATGTAGTATCTCCTTCTGACATGTTTCTTGGCTGGGAAACATAGAAGTCCGGAATCTTCTGATCAGAAATCATCAGACTTTCAGGGTTGGACCCTTTTGAACTTTCTCCTTGGTCTCGCCTTTTCTTGGTTTGATTTTTTGCTGCAAGAACATCTTTCCTTTCCCAAACCATTTTTGCCATATCGAATTCAGGTTCTTCTTTTAAGGGTTGGGTGAAAGAGATAGGATTGTATGAGGTAGTAGGAAAAGTAGAAAAGGTGTTGTTCATTTTTGGTGGGGAATATGCTTGGGTTGACATGGGGTAGAAGGTAGGTTTTGAAGGGAGAAATGGGGTTTTTTGTGACTCAAGGCGGTCATTTCTCAAAATTTGGATTTGTTCCTTGAGTGAAATCGTCTCTTTTTGTTGTTGTTGGAAGAACTGGAAAAGTGAAGTTCCTGGCGGATAAATCTCATATTGTAAATTTGCCAATCTTAGCTCCAAGGCTTTGATTAGTCCTGCATGCTGAGATGATGTCTGCTCTACCTTTTCTCAATTGTTTCCACTTTGCTCATTAACTTGTTTTGTGCACGGGCAACGTTTTTTATGGAGTTGCCAAATATTGTTGAGCACTTTATTTTGGCAGATGGAATTTTCTGATTGCCAGTTCATTGTTGCCTCAATGTCACTTGTTGGGGGGTTTTTCTCCAGAAGGTAATACTAGGTTTTTCTTGGGGATTTTTGGAGCATGACTGATACCTTCTTTTTCAAAAGGTTGAAGTGGAGGAAAATCTTGGGTATGACTGGAACTTGAAGGGCTCATCATGAATATTTGTGGGTTTGTGGGCTTTTGGGTTGATGCAGTTTTAGGTTCAGGTGGCTTTTTGGATTCTGGGGTGATTTCACTATCTCCCCAACTTGGAGTGAATTTTTCTGGTAATTTTGGCCATTCTTGGGGTTTATAACTGACCAGAAAATCATATTTACGTGGATGGCTTAATGAACCAATTGAAGGGTCTTTGTTTTCATATTTGGCTCGAAACTGCTTTTTAGTAGTTTTTCCCCTTTTCTTGGATTTTTGCTTGAGCTCGTTGAGGCCAAATTTTTCCCAGTGACGTTGGTGGTGTTCATCATACTCTCCAATTGGATCTTCCAAACAATCTTGGCAGTCACAACCGAGATTCCAAGGGCAGTGTCCCGTAAAGGGGCATTTGAACCACCAAACTCTTTTGCCTTCTTTGTCGAAATGTTGACACCAGTCATGTTCTTCCATGATGCTTTGTATATTCCAGAAGAATTCTCTGTCAGGGTCAGGCCATGTATCTCGTGTATCTTTGGGTTGGATCATTTGGCAAGAAAAGATGGTTTTATTGGGTTTTTTGAGATGGGAATGATCAAAGCTTATGGAAACAGTTTTGTCATTTCTTTTGGTAAAAGTTGGCTCACCAGATTGTAGAGGTTCTTCTGGTTCCCTTAACCTTTCATAATTTGTGATCCAGGAATCAGAAAGAATTTTGACAAGCTCATCTCTGGAAATTTGTCTGGGTATTTAGGTGCACATGCTATTTCCTTTGGTAGCATCAATATTTAAGAGTAAAGCATTTTCTCCTCTAGGAAGGCAAAGATCCATGGCATGATTTTGGACTCGCCACGCTATTTGGTGATGAAGAGTGGCTTGGATAGAATCTTTGTCTTGTGGGGCACCTGGAATTTGGACCTGGATTTTTTGGGCTTCGGCTAAGTATGGGTCATAAAGGGACATATTGAAATTTGGAAAGATGGTTATGAAAATAGTCCCTGCATTCAAGGTAACTTCTGCAGTACCCAAATTTGCATGTTGGTACTCCAAATATCTTGTGTCTAGAAGAGAAAGTCGAGCAACAATTGGTTGACCTTTTCTTCCATGATAAGTCAGAGCAATTCGGATAACACCAAAATGGATATGGGTAAAACCATGGTCTCTCTATTGTCTGGGAAAATCATCTGGAATTTGGAGGGTAATAAATTGTTCCTCTCGAGTGGCAAGAATAGGATGCTGGTCAAGTTTTGAGGCAGCAACATATTCCTTGAATCCTTTTGGTTTATGTTGGACTAAGGAACATATTTGGGTCCATGGTGCAAATGATTTTTTGGCAAAAATAGAGTAATGGTTTATAAGGGGTAGTTATGTTGAAGATACTTTCTGTTCATCGGGTAGGATTTCTACTTCATAGAGATAATCATATTTTTTGGACAAAGTTTTATATAGAGTAGGAGACATATTCATTTTTTCTAGGGAAGAGGATAATGGAAATGATTCAGACATACTTAGTAAACTGTTCCTCCCTACGAAAGGATGGGCTGACTCTGATACCACAATAAGCAGAATAAGAAAAAGAAGCCCTGTGGCTGAGCTCATAAAAGGATGCAGTATAATAGGCGTTTCGTTACTACTGTTGTTGGCTTTTGCAAGAAAATAGGACCAAACTCCTCTGAGAAGTAAATTCTAGAATTTGTTTGCTTTTCTGATTTTTAGAGGAATTTTTATTTTTATCGTGTTATAACTTTGTTAATTAATGGGGTACTCTTGCCATTGACAATCTTGTACGGTTAATTAGATTTTTTAATCCGTACAAGATAGTTTTGCATTGAATTAAAGATTATTTTTCAAAAATATAATAATATAATGGGTTATATTGAGAAGCTGATGGGTATTTAAAGTTTGGATATGGGGGAGTTGGGACTAACAGGAAGAAAGAAGAACATAAGAATGAAAGAAGAAAAGAAAATAAGAAAAGAAAGGAAGGAATAGATTAAGGAATAGAAAAAAGAGAAAAATGAACAAATAAATGAAAAATATGATATTTTAGAAGTTTCACGCGCAGTCAGGGTATGCAAACCAAAATAGGTGCCACATCAGCTTAAAAGGTGGTATTTATTACAATTTAAATAAAATCAGGGGGTCATAGGACACCCGTATTTTTAAGGGGTGCAACTGGCACTTTGGTACAACCCCAATGGGGTAATTATGTATTATTCCTTTTATTTTAAGTGTTTAAGTTTGATCAAGCACACAATTTTAAAAGGGTAAAGAAGACGTTTGAATTTAGTATTAGCATATTGTCACGATCCAAATCCAACTAGTCGCGATGACACCTAACCCAACCCGCTAGGTAAGCCAGTTAACAACTATCCAATATAATGAGATTGATTAAGAGAAGAAATGATATTACAATTGCTTTTATACATGAATTTCTCAAGGACTGGTAGTACAAATCATGAGCTTCTAAGATTTATAGTTTACAAAGCTAGTGTAAAAATAAATACCTCATCTGTCTGGATTATACATAAACAGATTTTTCATAAGTCTAGAGCTACCATGAACAAGAGGTAGCTAAAACCGTAACGCATGTATGTCTTCAATGCTAGCTTTTTTCATACACAGCAACGTCAACATCCAAATATGCACGCAAGGTACAGAAGTGTAGTATGAGTAAAACCGATCCCATGTACTCAATAAGTAACAAACCTAACCTTAGGTTGAAAGTAGTGACGAGCTAGGACAAGGGTTAGAGTCCAACTGCAATAACCAGTAACAGTTCGTAACAATATAATAAGAAATGGTACACGAAGTAACTTAGAGATATGATGCTTAACTCATTCGCAGTTACGGAAAATAGGCATGCTTTTAAAATATAACAGTAAATCCCAAGTTTTTCACCGAAAACACCAAAAATAGGAGTAAGTTTGGTCACATTTGATTTTTCCCAAAAACATCCAACGACAAGTAAGGTGTTCCATTATCAAGTGGCATGAGGAAAGTACATCTCTATTCCTACATGTCAATATATGCATGCCAAATGTAATACAATGCAACGATAAAACCATATGCATACTCTCGGTGTATCAATTCACTCAGTCCTCACAGCCACTCAATCCTCACAGTGACTCAATCCTCTCAATCACTCGGCACTCGCACTCAGCACTCGCACTCAGTAAGTACCTGCACTCGCTGGGGGTGTGCACAGACTTTGGAGGGGCTCCTTCAGCCCAAGAGGTATAATAAGCCAATCATGACATGAATCAACAATAACTACTACGGTGTGTAACCCAATCCAATCAATATCCTCACAATCAGTCCCTCGGCCTCATTCAATCATCAATCTCTCCAGTCTCTCAAGCTCACAATTTCATGAAAGATCAGCCCAAAAAAAATGCCGTGATGTATCAATGAATGATAACAGAGACTGAGATATGATATGGAGATGAATGTGTATTGCTGAGTATGTAATTTCAGTATAAATAGATAGCTCAACAACAAAAAAGACACTAGTGGGTCCCAACAAGATAAACATATATCCTAGATATGGTTTCTAACACGGATCATAGCTCAATTACTCTAGCCCATAGAGATTTCATGGATACAAATAAGATTAGGTAACTACACCGCACCACAAAAATAATTGAGTCACAATTCACACGGTGCACGCCCTCATGATCGTCACCTAGCATGTGTGTTACCTCAACACCAGACACATATCACGTTTATTCGGGGTTCATACCCTTAGCACCAAGTTTAGAAGTGTTACTTACCTCGAACATGTCAAATCCAACTCCGAGCAAGCCAAACGATGCTCCAAAAATGCCATCACGTGCGTACCGACCTCCAAACGACTCGAAACTAGCAAAAAGAAACTCAAACACATCAAATAAAGCCTAAGGAAACAATTCTTTGATAAAGGTCGAATCATTACTTAAAAGCCAAAAATCAACCAAAAAGTCCAACATAGGCCCGTGCCTCGAAACTCGACAAAACTTTAGAGTTTGACAACCCATTCAATTACGAGTCCAACCATACTAGTTTCACTCAAGCCCAACTCCAAATCGACATTCAAAACTCAAAAAATTACTTTATGAAATTTTAGACAAACCCCCCAAATTTCACTGTTGAAATCATCAACCAATTGCCAAAAAATGAAAATAGATTCATCAACTATAATAAAAAATGAGTAGATAACACGTACCCAAATCCATGTGGTGAAAACCTGTGATGGCCCAATGGGTAATTTTATGAATTTAGACTCCGTTCTAGGCTTAATAGCCCTAAATAATTTAATTTTAAATACCTCAATTTGCGTGCGCAGTCCGGGCGTAAAACCAAAAAACGTTTATGTGAAAATATGAAAAATAGTAAATTCTAGAATAAAAATTTGATTAATATTGATTTTGGTCAACATTTTTAGTAAACGGACCCGTATCTGTGTTCCGACGATCTCGGGAGGTCCGCAGTAAAATATGGGACTCGGGCATATGCCCGAAAATGAATTCCGAGGTCCCAAGCCTTAGAAATCAATTTTTGAAAAAATTGTTTTGCTGAAATAAAGAAAAGAATTAATGTTTGAAACCATTGGTATCGGGCTCGTATTTTGGTTCCAAAACCCGGTACAGATTTGTTGTAGTATTTAAAGGTTAACTGTGATATTTGGTGAAAAACAGAGTTCGTTTGACGTGATTCAGACATCCGGTTGAAATGTTATGAACTTTAAGTGTTGTTGGAGAAAATGTTGAGATTTGAGGTTTAATTCATGGTTTTACATGTTATCTTCAGGATTTGATCGCACGAGCAAGTCCGTATGATACTTTTAGACTTTCGTGCATGTTTTGTTTAGAGCCCCAAGGGCTCGAGTGAGTTTCGGATAGGCCACGGGATCTTTTTACACTTAAGCTTACTGTTGTTTTTGTTGTTGCTGGTGCACAGCTCGTGTGTGCGGTGCATTCGTACCCCACCCCTCGCGAACGCATAATGCAATATGAGTGAGGGGTCATTTTGTTCAGTGTGAACGCGGTTTGAGCCCCGCAAACACATAGTGTACTGGGCCTGGGGGAGGGGGACCAGGCTTCCCTCTACGCAAACGCACCCCTTCACACGCAAACACGGAGAGCCTGGGAGCTAAAGCTCCACGAACGGGGCCCCTACACTGCGAACGCATAGGTCTGGGGCCAGGACCCTACGCGAACGCGGCACAGGTACTGCGAACGTGAAGGTCTACTGCCCAGCAGTATAAATATAATTTTCAAAACGGGAAGAATCCATTCTTCTTCATATTTTTGAACCCCACAGCCCTAAGAACACATTTATTAATCGAATATCATCCCCAAGTCATAGGTAATCAATTTTAAACTTTACTCTTTTAATTACTCATTATTTTTCATCACTTTTAACCAAAAACTAAGAATTGTCATGGTAAAAATTAAGGGTTTGGGTAGAATTAAGGAATTTTGTAAAAACATCGAATCTTTACCTCGAATTGAGGTCGGATTTCGAAACTAATTGCATATTTGGGTTCGTGGGTGATTGGGTGAACGTAATTTGGTCAGAATCCGAGTTTAGACCAAGCGGGACCGGGGTTGATTTTTTAATTTTTTGAGAAAACTTAGGAAAAATTGTAATTTTCAATAAAGTTTGTTCCTTTAGCCTTAATTAATGATATTGAGTTAATGATGATTAGTCGAGCAAGTTAGAATAAGATTCTAGAGGAAAAGCAGTAATAGAGCAGTGAGTGGCCTACGAATTGAGGTAATTGCCTGGTTTAACCTTGACTTGAGGGAATAGGAATCCCCACTTGTTTGCTATGTGAGTTGCATGTGTGTGGTGTATAGGTGAGGTGACGAGTATTTATGCACCACCAAATGGTCTGTTAAACATGATCCCTTCCCCGTTTCCAATTTAATTGATTCATATTTTAGTTGTTATGTGTTAATTATTGTTTCTATGACTACTTGCCCTTATTACTTTGTTGTTGAATAATGTTGTGGTTATTTTGGAAGAGTATTGATTGTTTATTTGGTCCCCATTGTGATATAGAAAGGTTGAGCAGTTTGGCATTGTTTTACGAGACGTAAAAATATAGATGTTCCTGTTGATTTCATTTTTCTGTGATAATATTGATGAGTTTATGAGAAGTATAATTTTCTGTTTATTATTGTTGAGATAAAAGTGTTGTGAAAGGCTTGGCATGAACTGTGAAAGTTGCGATACATGAATAAATTGATAGTGATAAGGGTGGATAATTGATAGTGATAAGGGTGGATAAATGATAGTGATAAGGGTGGATAATTGATAGTGATAAGGGTGGATAAATGATAGTGATAAAGGTGGACAAGGGAAATAAATGATAGTGATAAGGGTGGACAGGTGGGATCGGGTTGCACACCGCAACAAGACAGTGAAAAGGGAGAATGATTGTGTTTTAGTGATTTTTATTATTCAAATTTGGAAATTTATTGTTTTACTCCACGGTTTTTCTCATATTCTGCACATACGGTTATTTTAAAGTAAAGTTTGGAAATTCGGAAACTTGTGTGAGATTTTGGTGATAGCTGAGGCCTGGAATAGGCGACTAAGTGATTTTATTTATTGTTTAAGTTATATTTTTTCTTGTTCGTATAGAATTATTTTATTTCGTTATTGTATATATTATTGTCACATGTTGTATATTGTTAATGCCCCGCCTTAGCCTTGTCACTACTTTGTCTAGGTTAGGATCGGCACTTACTCACTACATGGGTCGGTTGTACTGATACTACACTCTGCACTTTTTGTGCAGATCCAGGTACCTGCCAGCAGCAGAGGTTTTTAGAGCTGCTATTCATTTATTCGGAGACACGAGTTATATCTGCCGGCGTTCGCAGATTCTGAGAGTCCTCTCCTATTTTCCTAAACACTGTTTTATTATATTCAGAACGGTTACACTATTTCTTTCAGCCCAGTATTTGTAGTATTTTTTAGTAGTTCGTGATTTTTGACACCAGACCCTGGGGTAGTCCTAGAGTTATTTATATAATTAGTTCGTGGTTCGGTTTATTTTATTGTTATTATTTTATAATTGGGGTATTCATTGGAAATTATTTAAATTAAGTTTACTTCAAATATATTTAATTGTGGTTAAGTAAATGATAAAGGGAAAATAGTTAAGCGAACTCTAATATTGGCTTGCCTAGTAAGTATAGTGTTAGGCGCCATCACGATCCCTAAGGTTGGGAATTTGGGTAGTGACAAGTTGGTATCAGAGCACTAGGTTACTTAGCTCTCACAATTCACGAACAAGCTTGTTAGAGTCTGAAGGATCGGTACGGAGACGTCTGTACTCATCTTTTAGAGGCTATCGAGATAGGAACAATTTCACGTCTATTCTAATCTATCGTGCGAATTTATTCTATCACTTATGATTGAACTATTCTATTCTTGTCCTCTCGCAAATCTCGACAACACGCAATGCGTCTACAACCAGACAAGAAATGGAGCCCAAATGATAGCTACAATTAGGGGAAGAGATAGAAGCAAAGCTTAGTCTAGAGCTCGAACATCAACACCTATTTTAAAGCCTCATATGGATCTAGACGCGGAGGTTCTAGATCAGTCGGTACATGTTGGACTAGTTCAGATTCCAGAAGGATTTATAGATATTCCGGTGTTGCAGGACGCACTAGTCCGTTTATTGAGGTTGGACAAGTTTACCAAACTACTTCCACTCCATTTCAGTGGTACACCTTTTGAGGACCCACATGATTTTCTTGACCGCTACTATGAAGTATTGCAGAACATGGGAATAAGCTGAAAGCAACGGGGTTGATTTATATGAGTCGTGAAGTTTAACATTGTGGATTATCAAGCATTGTGACCTATGATTTCGTGCCAAGTGGAGAAGTCCACTGTCAAGGAATAGATTGTTGTGTCATGTGTTATATCGGTTTTGGCCAGGAATGTATAAGGCCTGAGATTTTGCAAGAGATAAAGCTGGGACTTGCGGTATGTATGCCTCCTTAATAACCATATACCTTAGTACCAAAGGAGTTATATAAACAACTTTAAATCTACAGAGGGTCTTCTCAGCGTGGAAGTCACAGTTGCGGGTTTTGGGGTAGCTCAGCAGTGTTGGGTGAACATAGTAAAAGAAGAAATTGGCCGCCGGTGTTTGTCGTAAGCCTACGAAGAGGGCGACCAGCCATTGAAACACCAACTACTTGACTCAGTTCTCATAAATGCTTTGAAAGAGTTTGTTTCTCGGACTCTCCATAATGCGTGGTGCATAGGGTTTGAACGGTTGCGTCAGGTCACTACGACGGTGTTAGAATATGCCATAAAGTTTGATAAGTTAGCCGTCATACTCCTGCTTTGGTTCATATGGACAGAGAGCGACTCCACAGACTCATTAAAGGACTCAATTATGATCGTAAAATTTTGTACGACTCAGGGCAAGTTGATACTTCATTTCGGCTAGTGGTAGAAATTGCTTAGATGTTAGAATGTGTCCGGGATGAGGAAAAGAGGAAGCTAAGGAGACTAAGAGGTCTCGAGGTTCTAAAATATTCAGTGGATTTTCTTTGCAACAATAAATTATTTCAGCAGGGGCTCGGGCAACCGACTAGCCTAGTCCATATATCAGATTACTCGGGGTGCTTCAATGAGTTCTTTCAATACACCACCGCTACGAGATTCTTCCAACGATTATTCCAGTTGCTTGGTATAAACTCGGCATGAGAAGCTGAATCATTTCATCAGAGCACTCAGGCTACGTGCCCCATTGCAGTTACAACTCAACTTACATGACCAACTAGGGAAAAAGGGGTCGGAATGTCGAAGGTGGAGGTCAGATTCCTAGAGGTGGAGCCCCAGCCTCTTGATATATTTTCTATGGTATGGCTAAGGTCGTTATATCAAATGGTTTCATTACAAGAATAATCTCTAGTTATTATAAAGTGATAATTTCCTTAACTCGATTCGGTTATGAGTATCTAGGAAAGTCTTCCTAATATGCTCCACTCTCGGGTGAGCTTCGTAACTCTAAAATATACTTATGTGAATACTTGTATTGAGAAATTCTATGGAGATAGCTATGTCTATCATTACGTGTTGTAATTTTGTTTAACGGAAAATATTTAAAAGAAGAAAATGGAATATTTCGATTGGCACGATATGCATATTACTTGTGATTCGGAATTGAGGGCGAGATCCTCGCATTTTAATATGATTTAATATGTTTAAATCGGGCTACGAGCCATTATGAAAGGACGAGATCCTTATGATGAAAAATTGTTGTGTTTAAATTCTCTCTTATGAAGTTAAAATTTGTGCTATAGTACCAATTGGGAGTCATGCTTGTTAGCTTTATTCGAATTTTTTTGTATAAAAATTGTCTGTGCATAATTTGCCAAATTCGTGCTATAATTATTGAGCTTTAACTTACAAGGTAGGTGCCCGCCCATGTGGCCTTAAATGAGACACGTTAATTCGGGTATATAATTACGAGGTTTTCAAGCATCGTATCTCATTATCAGTATTGTGAAGGTTTGAAAGGAGATTATTGTTAACGTGAAGTTATTTGATAATTCTGTAATTGGTTATGAACAACTATTAAGAAAATAGAGGCAGTCAAGAATTGGCCTAGATCCACTACAACCATGGAGATCAGGAGCTTCTTAGGTTTGACAGGTTACTACCATCATTTTGTGGAAGGGTTCTCATCCATAGCAGCCCCAATGACTAATTGACTAAAAAAGGTGCCCCATTTAAATGGTCAGATGAGTGCGAGGCGAGATTTTAGAAGCTCAAGACAGCCTTGACTTCAGCACCGGTGTTGGTGTTACCATCAGATTCGGGTTCTTTCATGGTGTATTGTGATGCTTCCCGAGTTGGCCGGGGAACATTGTTGATGCAGGATGGCAGGGTGATAGCATATGCATCTCGACAGCTGAAAGTCCATGAGAAGAATTACACTGTTCATGACTTAGAGTTGGCAGCCATTGTTCATGCATTGAAAATTTGGAGGCACAACCTTTTGGGGTGCCATGTGAGGTTTTTACTGACCATCGCAGTCTCAGTTCAAGAAAAATGATCTTAATTTGAGGAAACGGAGGTGGTTAGAGTTAATAAAGGATTATGATGTCACTATATTATATCATCCAGGGAAGGCCAACGTGGTGGCTGATGCATTGAGTAGAAAGGCGATGAGTATGGGCAGCGTTGCATTTATTCTAGTCGGTGAGAGACCGTTAGCTTCAGACATTCAGACTTTGGCTAATTAGTTCGTGAGGTTGGATATTTCGCCCAATAGTGTTTTAGCTTGTACAGTCGCTCAGTCTTCTTTAATTGAGCATATCAAAGATCGGAAGGATGATTACCCGCATTTAATGGTCCTTAGGGATACAGTTCGGCACGGTGGTGCCAGGCAAGTTATAGTTGGAGATGACGGTGTTTTGAGGATGCAGGGTCGTATATGTGTGCCTAATGTTAACGACCTTCGTGAGTTTATCCTTGAGGAGGCTCACAGTTTTAAGTATTCTATTCACCTAGGTGCAGCCAAAATGTACCAAAACTTGAGGCAGCATTATTGGTGGAGAAGGATGAAGAAGGACATTGTTGCGTATGTGGCATGTTGCTTAAATTGTCAGCATGTAAAGTATGAGCATTAGAGACCTGGTGGTTTGCTACAGCAGATAGAGATTCCTGAGTGGAAATGTGAGCATATCACCATGGACTTCGTTGTTGGACTCCCACGGACTCAGAGGAAATTTTACGCAGTTTAGGTTATTGTTAATAGGCTGACAAAATCAGCACATTTCATTCCTGTGGAAAGTACTTATACTTCGGAGCGGTTGGATGAGTTATATATTCAGGAGATTGTTTGCCTTCATGGTATGCCCGTGTCTATCATTTCTGATCGGGGTACGCAGTTTACTTCGCACTTTTTGGAGGGCAGTTCAGCGTGAGTTGGGTACACTGGTTGAGTTGAGTACAACATTTCATCCTCAGACAGACGGGCAGTCCGAGTGTACTATTCAGATTTTAGAAGATATGCTTCGCGCTTATGTTATTGACTTTGGAGGTTCTTGGGATCAGTTCTTTCCGTTAGCGGGGTTTTCTTATAATAATAGTTATCAATCGAGCATTCCGATGGCTTCTTATGAGGCATTATATGGTAGATGGTGCAGATCGCCGGTTGGATGGTTCGAGCCGGGAGAGGCTCGGTTACTAGGTACAGACATAGTTTAGGAGGCCTTGGATAAGGTCAAGATTATTCAGGAAAGACTTCGTGCAGATTAGTCTAGGCAAAAGAGTTATGCCGATCGTAAGGTTCGTGATGTGGCATTCATGGTTGGATAGAGAGTATTGCTTCGTGTGTCGCCCATGAAGGGTGTTATGAGATTTGGGAAGAAGGGTAAGTTGAGCCATAGGTATATCGGGCCGTTTGAGATTCTTGATAGAGTGGGGGAGGTAGCTTATAGACTTGTGTTGCCTCCAAGGTTATCCTCAATTCATCCGGTATTGCATGTATCTATGCTCCGGAAATATCATGATGACCCGTCCCACGTGTTAGATTTCAGCTCTGTCCAATTGGACAAAGACTTGACTTATGAGGAGGAGCCGGTAGCTATTTTAGACCGGCAGGTTCGTCAGTTGAGGTCTAAGAGTTATGCTTCAGTACGAGTGCAGTGGAGAGGCCAACCCATTGAGGCAGCTACGTGGGAGTCCGAGTCGGACATGCAGAGTAGATATCCACACTTGTTTGCCAATTCAGGTAATTTTCTATGTCCGTTCGAGGACGAACGTGTGTTTTAGAGGTGGAGATTGTGATGACCCAAGAGGTCATTTTATGAATTTAGACTCCGTTCTAGGCTTAATAGCCCTAAAAAGGTTAATTTTAAATATCTCGATTTGCGTGCGCAGTCTGGGCGTGAAACCGAAAAGCTTTTATGTGAAAATATGAGAAATAGTAAATTCTAGAATAAAAATTTGATTAATAATGATTTTGGTCAACATTTTTAGTAAACGGACCCGGATCTGTGTTCTGATGATCCCGGGAGGTCCGCAGTAAAATATAGGACTCGGGCGTATGCCCGAAAATGAATTTTGAAGTCCCAAGCCTTAGAAATCAATTTTTGAAAGAAATTGTTTTGCTGAAATATTTATGAAATAAAGAAAAGAATTAATGTTTGAAACCATTGGTACCGGGCCCGTATTTTGGTTCCGGAGCCCGGTACAGATTTGTTGCTGTATTTAAAGGTTAACTGTGAAATTTGGTGAAAAACGGAGTTCGTTTGACGTGATTCGGACATCCGGTTGAAAAGTTATGAACTTTAAGTGTTTTTGGAGAAAATGATGAGATTTGAGGTTTAATTCATGGTTTTACATGTTATCTTCATGATTTGATCGCACGAGCAAGTCCGTATGATGTTTTTAGACTTGCATGCATGTTTTGTTTAGAGCCCCGAGGGCTCGGGTGAGTTTCAGATAGGCCACAGGATCTTTTTACACTTAAACTTACTGCTGTCTTTACCGTTGCTGGTGCACAGCTCGTGTGTGCAGTGCGTTCGCACCCCACCCCTTGCGAACGCATAGGGAAATCTAAGGGAGGGGTTATTTCGTTCAGTGCGAACGCGGTCTGGGCCCTGCGAACGCATAGTGAACTGGGCCTGGGGGAGGGGGACCAGGCTTCCCTCTACGCGAACGCACCCCTTCACACGCGAACACGGAGATCCTGGGAGCTAAAGCTCCGCGAATGCGGCCCCTACACTGCGAACGCATAGGTTTGGGGCCAGGACCCTACACGAACGCGGTCAAGGTGCTGCGAACGCGAAGGTCTGCTGCCCAACAGTATAAATATTTTTTTTAAAACGGGCAGAAACCTTTCTTCTTCA
Source organism: Nicotiana undulata (assembly GCA_005239495.1). Taxonomy (NCBI): domain Eukaryota; kingdom Viridiplantae; phylum Streptophyta; class Magnoliopsida; order Solanales; family Solanaceae; genus Nicotiana; species Nicotiana undulata. The sequence continues at coordinate 29,401 of ML245627.1, forward strand.
TATTTTCTAACCCCAGAGCCTTAGGAACGAATTGCTTCACCAAATATCATTCCCAAGTCATAGGTAATCAATTCTAAACTCTACTCTTTCAATTACTCATTGTTTTTCATCACTTTTAAACCAAAAACTAAGAATTTTCATGGTAAAAATTGAGGGTTTGGGTAGAATTAGAGAATTTTGTAAAAAAAATCGAATCTTTACCTCGAATTGAGGTCGGATTTCGAAACTAATTGCATATTTGGGTTCGTGGGTGAATGGCTGAACATAATTTGGTCCGATTCCCGAGTTTAGACCAAGCGGACCCGGGGTTGGGTTTTCACTTTTTTTGAGAAAACTTAGGAAAATTGCAATTTTCAATAAAGTAAGTTCCTTTAGCCTTAATTAATGATATTGAGTTAATTATGATTAGATTCGAGCAAGTTAGAACAAGATTCTAGAGGAAAATCAGTAATAGAGCAGTGAGTGGCCTACGAAATTGAGGTAAGTGCTTGGTTTAACCTTGACTTGAGGGAATAGGGATCCCCAATTATTTTATTTGTGAATTGCATGTGTGTGGTGTATAGGTGAGGTGACGAGTATCTATGCACCACCAAATGGTCTGTTAAACATGATCCCTTCCCCGTTTTCAATTTAATTGATTCCTGTTTTAATTGTTCTATGTTAATTATTGTGTCTATGACTACTTGGCCTTATTACTTTGTTGTTGAATAATGTTGTGGTTATTTTGGAAGAGTATTGGTTGTTTATTTGGTCCCCATTGTGGTATAGAAAGGTTGAGCAGTTTGGCATTATTTTACGAGACGCAAAAATATATATGTTCCTGTTGATTTCCTTTTTCTGTGATAATATTGATGAGTTTATGAGAAGTATAATTTTCTGTTTGTTATTGTTGAGATAAAAGTGTTGTGAAAGGCTTGCATGAACTGTGAAAGTTGCGATATATGAATAAATTGATAGTGATAATGGTATATAATTAATAATGATAAGGTTGGATAATGATAGTGATAAGGGTGGATAATTAATAGTGATAAGGGTGGATAATTGATATTGATAAGGGTGGATAAATGATAGTGATAAGGGTGGACAGGAAAAATAAATGATAGTGATAAGGGTGGACAGGTGAGATTGGGTTGCACGACGCAACAAGATTGAAAAGGAAGAATGATTGTGTTTTACTGATTTTAATTATATAGATTTGGAAATTTATTGTTTTATTCCATGGGTTTTCTCATATTCCGTACATACGGTTAATTTAAAGTAAAGTTTGGAAATTCGGAAACTTGTGTGAGATTTTGGTGATAGATGAGGCCTTGAATAAGCGACTAAGTGATTTTATTTATTGTTTCAGTTATATTTTTTCTTGTTCGTGTAGAATTATTTTATTTCGTTATTGTATATATTATTGCCACAGGTTGTATATTGTTAATGCCCCGCCTTAGCCTCGTCATTACTTCATCGAGTTAGGCTCGACACTTACTCAGTACATGGTGTCGGTTGTACTAATACTACACTCTGCACTCTTTTGTGCAGATCCAGGTACCGGCCAGCAATAGAGGTTTTTAGAGCAGCTATTCATTTATTCGAAGACACGAGGTATATCAGCCGGCGTTCGCATATTCCGAGAGTCTTCTCCTATTTTCATAAACACTGTTTTATTATATTCAGAACGGTTACACTATTTCTTTCAGCCCAGTATTTGTAGTAGTTTTTAGTAGTTCGTGAATTGTGACACCAGACCCTGGGGTAGTCCTAGAGTTATTTATATAATTAGTTCGTGATTCAGTTTATTTTATTGTTATTATTTTATAATTGGGGTATTCATTGGAAATCATTTAAATTAAGATTGCTTTAAATTTATTTAATTGTGCTTAAGTAAATGATCAAGGAAAAATAGTTACGCGAACTCTAACATTGGCTTGCTTAGCAAGTGTGGTGTTAGGCGCCATCACGGTCCCTAAGGCTAGGAATTTGGGTTTTGACAAAACCACTTGAAAAACCATCCAAATCCGAGCTCCCCAACTCAAAATATGACCAAGTGAACAAACCCTTAATTTATATGCTTCTGCCCGGCTGTTATACCTCATTTTTCGTGCCAAATAATTCTGAAACTCACTTTGGATTCCTCCAGTGGATTCCTTGTGAAATTCGAGTCGAGTTAGCTTTTGAATCACTCTATTTGACCTTAAAATGAAGGAGATATGTTGGTTTCAATATTTGCAAATAGCGCATATTTTTAAATAAGATTACTGTTGCAATTTCGAAATTAATCTAAAAAATCTGGCAACCCAAATCTTAGTAAAATGACCATACGATGTCCAAATTTGACTATTCTTTTTTCTATCCCTCCGTAATTACGATACGGATCAAATTCTTCAATCAAAACAGCAATTGAAGATTATTTTCTTAAAGTAGCACCAATTATGCTTGAAAAAACGAAGTCGAAACATTAAAAAAACGAGCGCAACACCATCCAAATCTATTCAAAATTCACCTGAGCCCCTCGGGACCCCGTCCAAATATATCAACAAGTCCATAACATAACAAGAACTTGTTTGAGGCCTCAAATCACGCATAACAACATCAAAACCACGAATCGCACCTCAAATCGAACCTAATTAACTTTGAACCTTTCAACTTCCAAAACTCGTGCTGAACCTTATCAAATCAACTCGGAATGAACTCAAATTGTGCACCCAAGTTCCAAATGACATAATGAAACTATTTCAATTCTTGGAACCACAATTCGAATATGATATCATCAAAGTCAACTCTCAGTCAAACTATGAACATTCTAAACCTTCAAATTTCCAACTTTCACCAATTTGCGCCGAAACCTTCTAGAAACATCCAAATGAAAATTCGGGCATACGCCCGAGTCCAAAATCACCATCCGGACCTAACTGAACCATCAGAATTCCAATCCACGGTCAAATACTTAAAAAGTCAAACTTGGTCAGCTCTTTTTATTAAAGCTTCAATCATGAAATTCATTCTTCCAAATCGATTCCGAATAACCTGAAAACCAAAACCGATAATTCACACAAGTCATATATATCACACGGAGCTACTCATGCCCTCAAACTACAGAGCAAAGTGCAAATGCTCAAAACATATGGTCGAGTCGTTACATCCTCCCCCACTTAAACATACGTTTGTCCTCGAACGTGCCGAGAGTCGTTCCAAAGCCATCAACCGCCATGTAATCTTACCATGCACATACCCGGGGATGATTCCACGTCACCCTATTCTATATAGGCCCGACAACACAACATAACTGAAGATCATTACTTCAACCTCGGCCTAAAAATCACATAATCCAATTTCCAACACCTGGAATTTCCTACAATACCCGAATCTCGCTTCCATACACTGTATGAGTCTGAACAAGATGTATCAAGCTATAACAATAACCCAATATTTACTCACTTGACATACCACACGAATCTCATGCTCGTTGGTAAAATTTCCGATCACTATAGCTGCTCAAAACAGCCCAATACAGGTAACAAATCTTATATCAAACCAAACCTCGTTCTAAAACTTTTGCAAATTACCGATGATGAAGGAAACGCGCAGAAATCATAACCATTCATCAAATCAATAAGTCTTGGAGCTCCCACTTCTTCGACAAGAACTACAACCAAATTCTAACCCACCTTTAGATTACCTCGCAGGTTATAACCCACTTGCTTAGCCTCAAACTGACATCTCTTTATACCCTTTCACAGCCACAACTACTATGCAATCACTTAATCTTTCCGAGTCTGAACTCGCCAACAAGGCATGAGAACCTAATTCGTTTCACAGTTAGACAACATGAAAGATCCTCCAATACACTCATAACTCGAGACTATACGTCACATCAAGACAGAAATCAAGCACCCAATAGTCCTTTTTACATATAAAGCAAACTCTTCTCGTCACATTAAATCCATTTGAACATATCCCGCAGTCACATCATCCTTATCATATAGCCATCCAACCACTCATCGATCCATGAATTCCACTAATAGGGACACTACCAGATTATAAGTCCAAAAGCACGTGCTCACACAATCAAAATCCTTGTGCTCAAGCTACAACCAAAATGCGGCCTTAAGTCCTCCAAACTGGCCCATCACAGCACGCAGGAATCACATCTCGCACCTCACCCATGGAATTACTCGACGTCGATGCACTGCCGATACGAACGCTCACATACGCATACGAATGCATGGAAGGAATTCAACGAGTTATGCTTTAAGCTAAATCAATATCGCACGATAAGGAAAGAAAGATGGGAAGTTTATCCTAAATGCCTTGTTGCCTCTCGAAGATAGGAATGGGAATCATCATACCAATCCACAAGACTCTACTATAATTAATTGTACAGGTTATGAGGCAGGTATTTTTGGTTATCTGACCGGAGCGTGATCTTGAGGGCATACTCTGTACCCGACTCCACAGTGAGGTGCTCCCCTTGGCGATCCTCAGCAGTACTTTGGAGTTGTCTTTTGGCTATTTCTGTCCATTTACTTCAGACAGTAGCACAATTATTCTACTTATTTTGTATATTCCACTACTCCGCCCGTAGACTTGTGACACTAGGTCTCGGCACGTAGTAGATGTTATATGTTGGCACTGTATATATGTCATCTACGGTCCTTTTGGTTGTGATGATCTAAATTGGCTACGTTATACGATTTCACTTTACAATGTTAAGTATCAAAGATTGGTAGAAATTTCGGAATAATCTATCAAATAAAGTAATCTCGTTAGTAACACAAGTGTTGGCTTGCCTGACCCCGGCTTTGGGCGCCATCACGACTTGAGTTCGGATTTGGGTCGTGACAGTGAAGCTTTGGCCCTCAAGCTAAGTTACCCTCGAACCAAATGAATAAAGATATGAATAAAGTAACAGAGTATTGAGAACTTAAAAAAAAGAGTAGTATATTGCTTTGTATTGCATGGATCTGATGCCTTTACAAATGATTTGACCCTCGTCATATAGTGGGGGAGTCCTATTTATGATACAAATCTAAATATAGTAGGAAATCCCATGATTGACTAATTAATCGGCCTCACCTTGATACGTGCCGAGATTTCCGCTGTGATCCTCGCTCGATTACAGATATTCGACTTACCATTACTTGACTCAATAAACTTCAATCGATCTCGCTCGATCTTTATTTTACTTGGTCTCAATCTTTGATGATATCGAACTTGATCGGCTCCTGGATTACAAGCTCAACAACTATGGCTCGATACAACATGGGTCCTAACCTTGACCTATCATGACCCATCCTCGATTAGTGATAAGAAGGGCAGGCTTGTTCTGATCGTATACAGTAGTCCCCTCATTTCTTGGAAAGAAGGTGATGAGAAACGACATGAATTCCTGAACTCCATCTCGATAGATAATGGCGTCAGTGATGAGCCCAATCATGATGTAAGCAACAAAATATCCAATATATCCAGTTACCAAGGCATTTAATGCCTGTTAGTTGCTGGTCGGCCAATACCTGCCCTGAACCGTCGCCTCAAACCTATAAGAACCTCAACCCTTCCTCATTCAAACTTTTACAATCAACGCCTTTTCCGTTCTTGTTTTCAAAAAATCCCTTTACTTCACAACTTCCATACCCAAATTTCTTGAATTCTAACCAATCACATATCATCCCAACTCTTTCTTCTCTTGTTCATTAATGGCTAAGACTTCTAAAACCGTGTTGCAAAAGGAGACTGCTTCTTCATCACAGCCCCCCGGCGATGAGGCTGCAACGGAGCCCCACCCTGAGGAATTTGTTTCGACATGGTGCCACCCCATTATCGATTTCAAAATTGAGAAGACCCCCTCGGTGCAGGGTCGGTGCAAACCGGTCTCGAGGTATATTTGCACCTTTACCAAAGACATCCTCAAAAAGGTCAAAGAGGAATGTAACGGAGTGAACAAGGATGTGGTAGTCCCTTCTCCCGAGTAATAAATGACCACTCACGTGGAGGGGTATCTAAGTGTTTACACTTACCCCTTCATGTTTAGTCCATTTGATCCCATCATCGTCTCTTTCTGTAAAAGGTACAACAAGACCCTAGGCAGAATCTACCCTTTGTTCTGGAGAATAGTCGTTATCATCCACTTCTTCACGAGCATAATCAGGGATGTCCCCTTACCCCGATCACCTCATGCGCTTTTAAAGCCCCCGGCTCTATCGAGGGGGACTGATTAAGCTTTCCCGTTAGGCGAGTAAAGCCATGTTCTCCATCATAGACGAGTTTTGGGATCGAGGCTAGATACGTAGATTCGTCCGAATAAGGACATCAGACCTGATCCCCGCTGAAGACATGTCGTTCCCTGAGAAGTGGAACATGAAACGTAAGCACTTTCACCTTGAACGTTTGATTTGCCGATTCATTTCCTATCATCTTTCCTTATCTTTATTTTGGTGTTGCAGCTCTAGCCCAGATGTCGTACCCGGTTCCGCAATTGAAGCAATGAATCGAAGGCCTGGTGTCTCAGAGACCCTACTCCGAACGTGCCTGGATGGATTTATCAAAGGGTCGATGGGAGGCCCGTAACCATGATACATTTTTCTACCTCGAATTGTTTATTGTTCTGGCCTTTTCTCGAACTAACTTATCTCTTTTTCCTTTACAGGTCTCGGGAAGGATGTTGAAATGAAACCCCCTTCCGGTGAAAAAGAAGTCCTTCCCCATCCATTAACTCAAACGTCGTCCAAGGAGAAAAGAGAAAAAAGGTTCTGAGTCCCCTGGGCTCGGAAAAGAAAAACCTGGCGAGGAAGCCTAGTAAGCCCAAGGTGGATGTTGGTGTTATATCCTCGGACCCGAAAGAGAAGAATAAGACAACTCCAAGTTGGTGGCCCGCGTGCGGGAAAATGCTTCAGTACAAAAGCCCTTCGAACTGGAGGCGGTTAATGAGGGAGCTTCGGCCGAGGTCCGAAGCTGGTGGCCCGTGTGCGGGAAAATGCTTCAGTACAAAAGACCTCCGAACTGGAGGCAGTTGATGAGGGAGCTTCGGCTGAGGTCCTTGAATGACAACGAGCAGAGGCCACGCCATCCCCAGCTAAGACGGTGGAGAGAGAGACTGGGGGCGAGGGTTCCCAAGAAATTGAAGAGGTCCCTATGGATGAGCTCGGGGTGGTTGATATTTGGGATCCACCAAGATTTTGGATACTATGATCCAAGAGACCAACATACTGGAAAGTCACCGGATTTATATCCATGATTTCTTCGACGGGATCAAATTTCCTTCTTCCGACTATGTCACTGGATTTGGTGATTTACCAGTGCCAAAGCAAATACAGTTGTCGGGAACTACTGGATCTTCATTGATCCCGAGACTGATTGACCGATTCCCGTCTCCTAGCGCTAACCCAAGCCGCAAACGGCACCTAGTGCTTACTGTCCCGGAGGATGCTCGAGTCTTCTCTACCCCTGTTAGAATTGCTAGCTAGCTGAGAGGCTTGGTGACCGAGGATGACCAAGTTGTGATGAATGTTGTGGGGGCCTCTTTCCTGTTTAATGAGGCTCAACACGCTCTGAATCGGGTAATCTTCGAGAGTCTCTTCCTTATTTCCTTTATACTTAGAATTGTAGATTATCCTAACATCTTTTTCCTTACTTGCAGGCTTCGGTGTTGTACCACGAAGACTTCCTCAGAATTCGAGAGGAGCACAAGGCTGCGGTTCGGGGCCTCACCAAGAAAACCGACACCTATAGGCTCCTCAGTGAGAGGCTTCAGGCTAATTTTGTTGCGGCTCAGGATGAGCACACTGATATGGCTGAGCAAGTATTTTGAATACTTCACGCTAGTGAAGATGAGTTGGAGATAACGACTAATGATCCAATTCTGTAGGTCTAAAAGAGGCTTGAGCAGATCGGACGGCTCGAGAAGTAAGTAGACGATATACGGGCCGAGGCTGAAGCATTCAAGAAGAACATGGACATCCTGGCCTCGAAGAATGAGACCGTCCAAGCACAATTGGATTCGGCCGAGACTCAGCTTCAAGTCCCAAAAGATAAAAACTCGGTGCAGGCCGAGAAGATCAAGGAGCTTCAGTCTTAGATGGATTCGGTCGTTTCCCTCCAAGCTTGCCATTTTGCAGGATCTTTGCTCTTAGACTTGGTTTGGATGGCCTCAACGTCGACCTTGAATTGGGCAACCTTTTCATAAGATTTATTACCGGCCATGGCCACCTTAGATTTGGCCGCCTCGAGCTCGTTGGCTAAGCTTGTTTTATCAAAAACGATCAAATCCAGTTGAGACTAAAGCTCCTTGATCTTCTCAGCCTGCACTGAGTTTTTCTCTTTTTCGGCTTGAAGCTGAGTCTCAATCGAATCCAATTGTGCTTGGACGGTCTCATTCTTCGAGTCTAGTATATCCATGTTCTTCTTGAATGCTTCAACCTCGGCCTGTATCTCTTCCACTTGCTTGTCGAGCCGTCCGATTGGCTCAAGCCTCTTCCATACCTAAAGAATCGGATCGTTAGTCATTATCTCCAACTCATCTTCACTATTGTGAAGTATTCGAAATACTTGCTCGGCAAAATCAGTGTGCCCATCCCGAGTCGCAACTAAATCGGCATGAAGCCTCTCACTGAAGAGCTTATAGGTGTCGCTTTTCTCGGTGAGGCCCCGAACCTCAGCCTTGTGCTCCTCTCGAATTCTGAGGAAGGATTCGTGGTACAAAACAATTGACTACAAGTAAGGAAAAAGATGTTAGAATAATCTACTATTCTAAGTATAAAGGAAGTAAGGAAGAGACTCTCAAAGATTACCCGATTCAGAGCGTGTTGAGCCTCATTAAACAGGAAAGCGCCCACCACAACATTCATCACGTCTTTGTCATCCTCGGTTACGAAGCCTCTCATATGGCTAGCAATTCTTACTGGGGAGAGAATACTCGAGCATCCTCCGGGACAGTAAGCACTAGGTACCGTTTGCGACTTGGGTTAGCGCTCAAAGCCGGAAATTTGTCCATCAGTCTCAGGCTCGATGAAAATCCAGTAGCGCCTGACAACAGTATTTGCTTCGGCACCGGTAAATCACCGAATCCGGTGACATAGCCAGAAGCAGTAGATTCAATCCTGTTGAAGAAATAATGGATATCGATCCGCTGACTTTCTAGCATGTTGGCTTCTTGGATCATAGTATTCAAAATCTGGGTGGATCTTGAAATATCGACCACCCCGAGCTCGTACCTAGGGACCTCTTCCATTGCTCGGGAAGCCTCGTCCCTAGTCTCTCTCTCCACTGTTTTAGCTCGGGACTGGTGGCCTCTACTCCTTCTCATTCAGGGACCTCGGCTGAAGCTCCCTCATCAATTGCCTTTGGTTCGGAGGGCTTTTGTACTGAAGCAGTATCGTACACTCGGGCCACCAACTTGGAGTTGTCTTTCTTCTTCTTCGGACTCATCCCTTAATCGGCGGATTGAGTCTGATGTTATAACACTAGCATCCACCTTGGGCTTACGAGGTTTCCTCACCGGATTTTTCCTTTTCGAGACTAGGGGACTCGAAGCCCTTTTTATCTTTTTCTCCTTGGCTGGATTTGGAGCTGATGGTTGGGGAAGGACTTTTTCATCACCGAAAGGAGGTTTCATTACAACATCTTTCCTGAGACCTGTAAAGGGAAAACAAATAAGTTAGTTCGAGAAAAGGCCAAAACAATAAACAATCTGAGGCAATAATTTACCAAGGTTACGGGCCTCCCATCGACCCTTTGATAATTCCATCCAGGCACGTTCGGAGTAGGGTCTCTAAGACACCAGGCCTCCTACCCATTGCTTCAATTCCGAAACCGGGTCTCGCATCAGTGCCAGTTGCAACACCAAAATAAAGATAAGGAAAACTGATAGGAAATGAAAAGGGCAAATCAAATGTTCAAGGTAAAAGTGCTTACGTTGCATGTTCCATTTCTCAGGGAACGACATGTCTTCAGTGGGGATCATGTATGATGTCCTTATTCGAACGAATCTTCCCATCCAACCTCGATCCCGAGACTCGTCTATGTTGGAGAACGGGGCTCCACGGGCCCGACGAGAAAGCTTAATTATTCCCCCTCGATAGAGTCGGGGACTATAAAGGCACATGAGGTGATCGGGATAAGGGGACATCCCTTGATTTTGCCCGTGAAGAAGCGGAGGATAACGACTATTCTCCAGAACTAAGGGTGGATTTGGCCGAGGGTCACGTTGTACATTTTACATAAGGAGACGATGATGTGATCAAAGGGACTAAACGTGAAGGGGTAAGTGTAAACACTTAGATACCCCACACATGAGTGGTAATTTATTCCTCGGGATAAGGGACTACCACATCCTTTTTCACCCAGTTACATTGCTCTTTGACCTTTTTGATGATGTCTTTGGTAATGGTGAAAATATACCTCGAGACCGGTTTGCACCGGCCCTGCACCGAGGGAGTCTTCTCAATTTTAAAGTCTCTAACAGTTGGGCACCATGTCAAAATGAATTCCTCAGGGTGCGGCTCCGTCACAGCCTCATCGCCGGCGGGCCACGATGAAGAAGAAGTCTCCTTTTGCGGCAAGATTTTAGAAGTCTTATCCATTAATGAACAAGAGAAGAAAGAATTAGGATAATATGCGGTTGATTAGAATTCATAAAACTTGGGTATGGAAGTTGTGAAGTAAAGGGATTTTTTGAAAGCAAGAACATAAAGGCGTTGATTGTAAAAGTTTGAATGAGGAAAGGTTGAGGTTCTTATAGGTTGGAGGCAACACTTTAGGACCGGTAGTGGCCGACCAGCAACTGACAAGCATTAAATGCCTGGGTAACTGGACCGATGGGATATTTTATTTCTTACATCATGATCGGGCTCATCACCGACGTTATTATCTATGGAGACAGAGTTCGAGAATTCATGTCGTTTCTCATCACCTTCTTTCCATGAAACAAGGGGACTATCTATACACGGTCAGGACGGGCCTGCCCTTCTTATGACTAATCGAGGAGGGGTCGTGATAGGTCAAGGTTCGGCCCCGTGTTATAACGAGCCATAGTTGCTGAGCTCGTAATCCAGGAGCCGATCAAGTTCGAGATCATCCAAGATCGAGACCGATTAAAATAGAGATCGAGCTAGGCCGATTGAAGTTTATCTAGTCAAGTTACGGTAAGCCGAAATATCCGTAATCGAGTAAGGATCACGAAGAAAATCTCAACACGTATCAAGGTGATGCCGATTAATTATCCAATCATGGGATTTCATACTATATTTAGAGTTGTATCATAAATAATATAATGGGGGTTTAATCATTTGTAAAGGCATCAGATCCACGCAATACAAAGAAATGTACTACTCCCCTTTTTAAGTTCTCAATACTCTGTTACTTTGTTCATATCTCATTTTCTTATTCATTTGGTTCGAGGGTAACTTAGCTCGAGGGACAAAGCTTCACACCTCATTTGGTCTGATTTTATTTTTCTTTATAGTCAATTTCAATATCAATTAGCATATTTTCTCAATTTGTGTCAGGGGAAATCACGTGTCCTTCAAACCACATATAAATTCAATTGTTATCCATTTTTAGGGTTAACAACACATTTAAGTATTTTCAAAGAATATTATTCAAAGAATTTCATATGTGTAATGACCCGACTAGTCGTTTTGAGCATTTGCACTTTGCTCGGTAGTTTAAGCGCATGAGTAGCTCCGTATGATGTATTATGACTTGTCTGAATGATCAGATTTGGTTTGCAGGTTATTCAAAATCGATTTGAAAGAATGAATTTCATGATTGAATCTTTAAGTTAGAAGAGTTGACCAAGCTTTAAGGTTCGGCACGGGTTTTGGAAGTTGAAAGATTCAATGTTCTTTAAGTTCGATTTGAGTTGTGATTCGTTGTTTTGATGTTGTTATTCATGATTTGAGGCCTCAAATAAGTTCGTGTTATGTTATGGACTTTTTGGTATATTTGGACGGGGTCCCCACGTGCTCGAGTGAGTTTCGGATAGATTTGGGTGGTGTTGCGCTCGTTGTTTTTATGTTTCAACATCGTTTCTTCAAGCATAAATGGTATCACATTAAGCAAATGAGCTCCAATTTTTGTTCTTATTGAAGCATTAGATCTGTAACGTAATTAAGGATAAATAACAAAAAGAATCATCTAACTTGGATATCATATGAGGAGTTTATGGTCATTTTACTAAAATTGGGTTGTCCGATTTTTCAGATTAATTACGAAATTGCCACTGAATTCTTATTTAAAATTCTGCACTATTTGAAAATATTTAACCAACATATCCCCTTCATTATAAGGTAAAATGGAGTGATTCAAAAGTCTAAATTAACTGGGATTTCACAAGGAACCCATTGGAGGCATCAAATGTGCGTTTCGAAATTGTTTGGCACGAGAAACGAGGTAGAACAACTAGGCGGAAGCAGATAAATCAGGGGTTTGTTCATTTGGAACGTATGGATCTACCACTGGTCGTTGATGATTGGGCCATTCAGGACTGAACTCAAGGATTAATGGTACAAAGCTTGGTGGCTTAACAGCATGTAAAGCAGAACTTGATCGAATACCCAGTTGTTACCTAGGCTGATGTTCATAATCGATACCAGTCAAAGATTAGGGTCGAAGACGACCAACCGGGGAGTCCCTTCGGATTTGTTTATCCTATCAGGCCTGTCGACAGAGTCAAAAGGAACATTGGCTGAGAACCACGGTCAAACATAGATAGTTACTAGCCATATAATGGAGATCGAAAAGGCAACAGACCTGGACAGCACCCCATTCGAGGTAAAAGAAGAAATGATCGAGGTCAAAGCTCTCGAGGGCTCATGAGAAATAATGGTTTCGACAGGAATGTCCAGCCTAAAAAAGCACCATGACTGTTAGAATATAACTTCAATGTTGATGCATCCGCTATCGTATCAGCCATCAGATGTATCAAAGATACTAGATGGCCTCAACCTCTGCAGACTGATCCGGCCCAGAGAAATCCCAACCTGATGTGCAAGTATCATGGTGCCCATGGCCATAGATCAGAAGATTGCATACAGCTAAGGGAGGAAGTAGCCCGGTTGTTCAACAAGGGGCATCTTCGGGAATTCTGAGGTGGAGCCCAATTGTTCGCAAACGAGCTCGAGGCGCCCAAATCTGAGGTGGCCATGGACGGTATTAAAGCTGATGAAAAGGTGGCCCAATTCAAGGTCGACATTGAGGCCATCCAGACCAAGGCTAAGAGCAAAGATCATGCAAAATGGCAAGCTCAAAGGGAAGCCCTCGAGGACGCTCAAGACCAGGATTTCACTATCATGGGCGAGGTTGAGAATGCCCAAGCAGAAGAAACTCGGGCCCTGAAGATGTCCTTCCTTGAGGAACACTCTGATAGCCTAAATGAGTCGGAAGATGGGGAAGACCCGAGGACGGAGATGCTGCCTTTGATGGAGACCAAGCCCCTTAGGACTTAGTATTTCTTTTGTTTTTCTTTTTGCACTTTTTATGAGGCCATTTTGCGATGTTGTAATTTTTTTGGATTAGGCCGATTTGTCCCTTGTAAATAAAATCATTCTATGTATAAATATAAGGCTTTCTTTTCCCTTTCGACTCTTAAGGTTTTTCCTTTGCTTTGTTATTTTGTAATCACAAATGTTGAAATGCCTTAGCATGAGACAATAAGGTTGTGTTCGAGGGTTCGAACAACCCTTGCCTTTATTAGAGTTTTCGAGGCTCGATATTATCGAAGTCTTTTCCGAAGATGTCTTAAATTTGTGACTTTGCCGAGGGTAACCTTTTAGAACCGGTTGTGAAAGATTTTTTTTCTTTTTTGAAGGCATGTTACGAATTTCGGACGTCTTTGAACCGTGTTATATCAGTCGTAGACTTTTAGTTCGGGATATACCCATTGGGCTCTTTTTCGTATTTTGTTCGGGCTTGCCCGAGATAATAGTCCCCAAGTGGGGTGGCCGTGGTCTTTAGAGATCAATCTTTTATGTGAAATATGAGAAATAGTAATTTCTAGAGTTTAAATTTTGGTTTTAGTTTACTTGGGTCAACATTTTGAGTAAACGGACCCAGATTTGTGTTTCGATGATCCCAGGAGGTCCGCAATAGAATATGGGACTCAGTCATATGCCCAAAATTTTATTCCGAGGTCCCTAGCCTTAGAAATCAATTGTTGAAAGAAATTATTTTGCTGAATTATTAAGGAAATTAAGAAATGAACTAATGTGTGAAATCGTTGGTATCGGGCCCGTATTTTGGTTTTGGAGCCCGGTACAAGTTTGTTATGATATTTAAGTCCTATTTGTGATATTTGATGAGAATCGGAGTTGGTTTGACGTAATTCGGACGTCCGGTTGAAAAATAGTGAAATTTAATTGTTCTTGAGAAAAACATGAGTTTTGATGTTAAATTAGTAGTTTTTGATGCTATTTTGATGATTTGATAGCACGAGCAAGTCCGTATGACATTTTTGGATTTGCGTGCATGTTTGTTTTGGAGCCCCGAGGGCTCGGGTGTCGTTCGGACGATGCGTGGGTTGAGTTAAAACTCAACAAGGCTGTTGGTGTACCAGTTCTGGTGTGCCCGCACCTGCAAGCCTTGGGCCGCAGGTGCGATGGTCTGGCAGTGAGTTCATATTAATCAAAACTCCAGCCGTTTTTTTTCTTCCTATTTTTCACAAGAGTAGAAGACCTAGGGAGATTTTCTCAAGACTTTTTCCTCCCAAAATCATAGGTAAGCGTCCATTAACTACTTTCTTTCAATTATCCATTATTTTTCACCAATTTATAATAAAAAATCAAGAGTTTTCATGGAAGAAATTGGGGGTTAGGGTAGAATTAAGGAATTTTGTAAAAATCAAATCTTGACCTCGAATTGGGGTCGGATTTCGAAACTAATTGCATACACGGGCTCGGGGGTGAATGGGTAAATGAAATTTGGTCTGAATCCCAAGTTTGGACCAAGCAGGCCCGGGGCCAGATTTTAATCTTTTTTTAGAAAACTTAGGAAAATCGTAATTTTACAGCAAAGTTAGTTCCTTTAGCATTAATTAATGATATTAAGCTAATTGTGATTATATTCGAGTGTGTTGGAGGTGAATTCAAAAGGAAAAGTTGTAATTGAGCAGTGAGTGGCCTGCGGAATTAAGGTAAGTGTTGTGTCTAACCTTAGGTTGAGGGAATAGGTATTGTGTGACCACTTGTTACCTGTTTGTTTGCTAAATCTAATGTATAGGTGAGGTAACGAGTACCTATACGTTGTGGTCAGGTCATACCATGCGAGTAAATGCTAATTCGTGTTATCTTGGTTGTCTTGCCTATCATCTGTGATTATTGTTGTTAGTGAAATATTGAGAGATTTGTATCCGGTTCCATCGAGATGATTATTATTCTGAATTCTGAGTTGAGATTGAAATGATAAATAATGATAGTAACCATGATGAAATATTGATTTCTTGTGAAATCTCTTTGAGAACATTGAGTTGAGATTGAAATGCTAAATGGTGATAGAAATTATGATGAAATACCGTTTCTTTGTGAAATTCCTTTTTATATGTTACTGATGATTTGATTATATTGTGAGGAAGAGTGTAAAGCACGAAGGGTGATGCCGGGAATGACTTAATTATATGTGAGAAAGAGTGTAAAGCACGAAGGGTGATGTCGTGCATGATTTATTTGTGATGTGAGGAAGAGAGTAAAGCACGAAGGGTGATGTCGTGCATTCTTAATTATAATTTGGTGAGGTTGAGAGTAAAATCATGATTTTTTCGGTAAACTCTATTTATTCTGGCGTGGATGGCAGGCAGGCCTATGAATTCTTCTTTTCTTTACTCAACGTTGAAGCTGTGATGCAATGTATTCTATTTTTTATTTGGTGAGGCTGAGAGTAAAAGCACGAAGGGTGATGTCGTGCAAGTTCCATTTCTATTATGAATAGATAATATTATTGTTGATCACTGTCTGATTTTGTCATGTTGTTTATCTCTCTCTTTATGTTAAAAATTCCCCATTGCATGCTCCCTTCCCATTATTTGCTGTTTTTAATTCCTTAATTGTTGTTATTCATGTTAGCATGATTATATATATATCCAGGATTTATGTGGTGTCTTGTCCTAGCCTTGTCACTACTTCGACGAGGTTAGGCTCGACACTTACTCAGTACATGGGGTCGGTTGTACTGATACTACACTCTGCACTCTTTTGTGCAGATACAGGGACCGCCCAACGTTAGGAGACTTTAGTAGCTGATTTTCCTCATTCGAAGACACGAGGTAGATCTGCTGGCATCCGCAGATTCCTGGAGTCTTCTCTTAGTTTTGTAGAGACTGTTTTATTACACTCAAAGCAGATACATTATTTCTTTCAGCCCATTATTTATGGTATTCTTAGTTGTTCGTGAATTGTGACACCAGACCCTGGGGTAGTCTTATAGTTACAATTTAGCTCGTGGCTAGGGTTATTCATTCCCTTATTAATTTATTCGTGAAGGCATGCATAAGATATTATTAGATGCAGTTTATTTTTAGATTATCTTATTGTGTTAAATAAATATTCAAAAGATAATAGCTAATCAAGTTCTAACATTGTCTTGACTAGCAAGTGTGGTGTTAGGCGCAATCACGAACCCTAAGGTTGGGAATTTGGGTCGTGACATTATAATCTACCGTAATTGCAACTTTTAATTAAGGTTTTGGGTTGTGAAATTTGGGGAAAAGGTTGGAAAGTTCTTAAACCGAATTTTGGGATTTTGATTGAGATTTTGGTATCGTATTTGGGTAATTTTGGTATAGGTGAACTCGTGATGGAATGAGTGTTCGTATTTTGTGACTTTTACCCGATTCTGAGACGTGGGCCCGGGTCGACCTTTTGGGGCGAATTTCTAAATTCTTGCTAAAGTCTTGATTTCATTAATTAGATTAGTTTCTTATAGTTATATTTATGGTATGTAATTTCTTTTGGCTAGATTTGGTCCATTCGAAGTTGGAAAGTCGAGGAAAATGCATTCTTGTTGATTGATTGAGCTTGGCTTGAGGTGAGTGCCTTGCCTAACCTTGTGTTGGGGAAATTCCCTTAGGATTTGATACTGTTGTGAAAATTCTGTGATATGTGACTGCCGTTTACGCGAGGTGACGAGTGCGTACACGGGCTAACTGTTGAAAATCCGATTTTTACTGAAAAATACCCTGTTATATCTTGAATGAGTCATCCCAACATGTGTTGTTATCCTTTTTAGACTAATATCGCATGTCTACATGTCTTAAATATTTATTTGAAATTTGTGCAGCATGATTAGTTGAATTCCTGCCTTTCCTTGATTTGTATTAGTCTTAAACTGTAGGATTCTTGTTGTTAATTGTGGTTTCCATCAGTTTCGAGCTCTGTGTTTACTTTTGGGACAACGAGACGGTACCTCGGGAGATTCCCTTGCATATTTACTTTTGGGACTACGAGCCGGTACCTCGGGAGATCCCCGTTAAATATTTACTTTTGAGACTACGAGGCGGTACCTTAGGAGATCCCCTTGCGTATTTACTTTTGGGACTACGAGGTGGTACCTCGAGCGATCTCCTTGCATATTTACTTTTGGGATTACGAGGCAGTACCTTGGGAGATCCCTTGTTGAGTATTTACTTTTGGGTCTACGAGGCGGTACCTCGGGAGAGCCCCTGTTGTTTATCCTTATGTGTTGTGTTGTTATCTTCCAGTATTTCTCGTTATTAAATTCTCAGTCTTTCATTATATTTCTCTATATTCTGCCTTATTATTATATCCAGTAGGGTCCTGACCTGACCTCGTCACTACTTTACCGAGGTTAGGCTTAGCAATTACTGTGTACCGTTGTGGTGTACTCATGCTACTCTTGTGCACATGTTTTCTGTGCAGACCCAGGTACCTCCTACCAGCCCCGCTATTAGTAGATAATCATGTTGTTGCTATGGAGACATCAAGGTATATCTGCCAGCGTCCGCAGACCTCGAAGTCCCCCTCTACCCTTTTATGTTGTTTTCTTCATTTTTCCTAGACATTGATGTATAGAGACAAATAGAACTTCTCCTTAGAGCTTGTGACTACCGGGTTTTGAGAATTTGTTATACTCGAGTGTTGATTTACTTGTACATGCTGAGCGGCATCTTCAATTTTATAGTTATTTGTTGAAGTTTAGTTGTTAAATTCTGCTTTTATTTCAAGCATTCCGCAACTGAGGCTTACCTAGTCTTAGAGACTAGGTGCCGTCACGACATCTTAGGAAGGGAGATTTGGGTCGTGACACTATTGCAATAGTATACTATTATTATATACAATAAATATCGTAGTATATTATTGAATAAAGAAAACAAGATACCAATTTAATGTATTGTGCATCATTTTGGTATACTATATATAATAATTCAATAGTGTAGAATTTACTGCAATACTATACTGTTATAGACAATAAAACACCCTATAGGGTTATATTTGGGCTCTTTTTCATTTTTTTTAAATTTCTAACTGGGTCCTTTTTCAAAATTTCAACGAAGTTCTTATGCTTGTTTCAAATATTTTCTTAATTGAAGTGTTTGATGGAGTTTAATGTTGGGGTTATATACTATATTAGAAGTAAGTGTAGGAATATACATAAAATAGTAATATACCTATTTGGTATATTTGTACATCGTGCTAGTATACTATTGTGCAAGATACTTTACAATAATATTAAAGAGTAACATTTTATGTAATTATAATGATATATCCTTTTGTTATACTAATATACTATATGCCAGAAATATTTGCAGTAACACACACACATATAATTAAAAAATAAAAATGAGATAAAAGGTATATTATGTTTATATAAAAAATAAAATGTAATTAGTTCGAAAGGAATGAAAAATGAATGGTATCAAACTAAGCAAAAAAATAAAAATAAAATAAATAAGATCAAATTAACGAGAAAAAGAAAAGGAAAGCTTATTTTGGAAAAGATAAATGAACCAGAAAAGGAGAAAAGAGGAAGGAAAAATATATTTTTTTTAAAAGGAGAAAGAAAAAGGAAAAGGAGAAAAGAAAAAAAAAGAGAAAAAAAGGAGGAACAGAAAAAGATAGAAAAAAAAAATGAGGGGGGAAAAAAGAGTGAGAAAATAAGGATCAGGTGGTTAATATAGATGTTGGAAATTAGAGTAGGTATACTGGTATTATTCAATAAGTAAAATTCTTAATGGATACAATGAGAGTAATTATTTTGTTTTCTATAGGTGTTTGTGTATGGAAAATTTTACTTCCTATAGCAAAGGCATACACCCTATTTATTATAAACCAAAATTATTTTAAAATATTATTTTCTATAACTACCTTTTATATTTTATAGCAAAATAAGTATTTATGGTATATACTACCATTGAGGCGTGAAATAAAGCATGAAATATGCTATTGATGTTTTTCCTCCCTCTTAGATAACTGGACATACATATTTTTAAGGTGATTGTCGTTACTGTTTTCATGAATACATGGCGCGAATACATACTCGTACAACTGGACTGCCTTATTTTAGGCACCTTTTACTGTTGTATTCATGAATACAGCAGCGCAAATACATGTGAATACATGCTCGTACAGCTGGATTGCCTTGATTTTAGGTGTTTTTGCTGTTGTATTCATGATTAAATGGCGTGAATACATGTGAATACATGGGTTTATAGCTGGACTTCCCTGATTTTAGGCGCTTTTTACTACCGTATTCATGAATATGGCAGCGCGAATACATGTTAATACATGCGCGTACAGTTGGACTGCCCTGATTTTAGGCTCTTTTTGCTATTGTTGTAACGACCCGACTAGTTGCTTTAAGCTCTAGCGCATCGTTTCGTGATTTGAGGCCTTGAGTATCTTCACTTCAGGTATTATGACTTGTACGTGTGGTTGGAATTGAATTTCGGGAAGTTCGGAATTGATTTGGGAAGAAAATTCTAATTTCGGAAGCTTTAGGTTGGAAGAATTGACTAAGTTTGACTTTTGAATAAAAGAACTCGAAATCGGGATATGAAGGTTCCAATAGGTTCGTATGATGATTTCGGACTTGGGCGTATGTTAGGGTTGAGTATCGGATCACCCGGGAGCAGTTCGCTGCTTAGTATGGAAAGTTGATATTTTAAAGGTTTAAGAATTTCATAAGTTTGATTTGAAGTGGATTTTGATGTTATCGATGTACGTTTGCGGTTCAAAGCATTGGAATAACTTCATTATGTAATTTATGACTCGTGTGCTAAATTTAAAGTCATTTCGGATTGATTTGATGTGTTTCGACACAAGATATAGAATTTGGAAATTTAAAATTCTTATAAGTTTGATTCGAGGCGCGATACATGATTTTGATGTTGTTTTATGTGATTTAAGGCTTTGGCTAAGTTCGTATTATATTTTGGGACGTGTTGGTATATTTGGTTAAGGTCCCGAGGGCGGGTGGATTCCGGATGGTTAACCGATCAAATTTTGGTTTTAAGAAAAAGTTGGAAAATTTTTGTTGCTGGTGCGATCGCTTTTGCGGAAGCCTGGTGGCAGAAGTGACCTCACAGAAACAAGGCGGGCCTCGCTGAAGCGGCTAGGTATGACTGAGTCAGGGGTCGCAGAAGTGGGCAGGTGGACAGCAGAAGCGGAGTCGTACCTGTAGAGGATCAATCGCAGAAGCGCAAAGTGTGATGGAGGGTTGCTTTGTAGAAGCGGCAGTTCTGCCGCAGAAGCTAGTCTGCAAAAACGGACCTTTTGTCCGCAGAAGCGAGGAGGAGCATCGCATATGCGGAGCCGCAGAAGCGGCTAATGGACCGCAGATGCGAAAGGTCGTCTGGGCAGAGGTGTTCTTTAAAAGCGGGATTTGGCCCATTTTCTCTCATCTTCACTTGGTTAGGGCGAGATTTGGAGAGCTTCAAGGAGAAATTTTCATCAAGCAACACAAGGTAAGTGATTCCCACCTATTACAAGTTAAATACATGGTTAGTATATGGATTTAAATATGGAAACTAGTAGAAATTTGGGATATTGGTAGAAAACCTAGAATTCGGTATTTTTTTATTTTGACCACAAAATTTTACATGGAATGTAAAATAAATTATATATTTGAGTTTGTAATGTTATGGGTATTGTTTGTCTTAGAAAATTTTCGGAATCCGGACACGTAAGCCTGAGGGTTCACTTTATCGACTTTTCGAGCGGAGTTGAGGATAGTTATTAATTGATTAATTATGGGTAATAAAATATATATTTATGGATTTGCATATTTGTTTGACTAGTTTTGGAGATACACGCACCGATGTGAGGTGTTTTATAGGTGTTGGAGCCGGTTGTGGAACTTTAAAGTGAGGTAAGTCTCCTGTCTAACCTTTTGCGGGGAAAAACTACCCCTAGGTGATATTTATTGTTAGGTGAAACTAGTTGTGGGTGATGAGTATGCACGAGGTGACGAGAGTCCGTACGTAGCTAAAGCATATTTATGTCCGGGTACACTTAAGATCTTATCATTTTAATATTTGAACTCATTTTGTTGGCTTAATTATTTGAAGTTAAAATTGAAATTGATTTAGAAATAAATATATGTATACTAGGCCGAGTTTTAACATTTGAGTTGTGGGCGAGTTTATTGAGGAACAGTAAAGATTATATTCATTTTATGCTCATGTGATGTATTGTAAACATGCGTCTCGTAATTTGGTAACTTCCTTCCCTTTCTTGTGGAGTGGGCCGAACGCCTTGATAGTATATAGATGCATCTGTGGTTCATGTCGCATGACCATCGGCAGTATACACATTATTATGGATCAGGCCGAACGACTTCGGCAAAATCGTGCGTTATATCGCTAGTAGCCCGAATGTTCACGAGATAAACCTTCCACTAATGCCCGTATTTTATGATATTCCTTATTTATTTGGTATTGACACTTGGCATTTTCTGAGCTACTAAGGTAGAATACAAGAACAAGAAATTTATACTTTAACGAAATAATTAGAAAACAATAAAATTACAGATTTACTCCACTATTGTTAAATACTTCATATATGTCATGAATTATCATACTATTTATTTGGACCTCTAGTAAGTGTCAATGTTGAACCCTCATCACTATTTCTCCGGGGTTAGGCTAGATACTTATTGGGTACGCGTTGATTTATGTACTCGTGCTGTACTTCTGCACTGAATGTGCAGGATCTGATAGGTCATTTGGTGATTACCTTGGCGCGTAGGCGCATCTGTGGAGGAGACTTCACGTGAGCTGCAACTCAGGCTATGCATCACAGTCCATTGAGTCTCCAGCGTACTATTTATTTTATTCTGTCTTATTTACATTCTCGGCAGATGTTGTATTATTATTGTACTCCTTAGAAAATTCTCATGTACTTGTGACACCGGGTTTTGGGGGTTCCTACTGGTTGTTTGTTATTGTAGTTGTGTAAATATTTTCATTTACCCTGCAAATTCTATCTCATACGATTTAATTAAGAAAAATTATGATTTCAAGAATACTAAAATGAGTATTTAAGTTAGTCACCGTTGGCTTGCTTGACGACGGTGTTAGGCACCATCACGACCTTAAGTGGATTTTAGGTCATAACAACTTGGTATCAGACTGTTAGGTTAGGTCTCACGATTCATGAGAAAGTCTAGTAGAGTCTTGTGGGATGGTACAAAGATGTTTGTACTTATCTTTGAGAGGCTATAGGATGTTAGGAGTTGTTCCCTTCTTGATTTCCTCACCGTGCAATTTGATTCCTTTGAGGCTTATGCCTTTATTTCCTTCCTACTCACTCTTATGTGACGTGACGTGTTTGTTATCACTTGGACATCGAGGAGTTGTAGTGGTACTACAGACGTGGAGTAGGATGTTTTCCATGCGTGTTTGGGCAGGCTATTATCATCGCCTTGCGGAAGTATGTTCTGGCCTTTCAACTCAGCAGCTGTATTTCCGATGGTTTCGAGGCTACGCGCATATTGCTATGATGTTCAGGAGTTGTTATCACACAATGTTGGTATAATGGTAGGGTGTTTGTTTATGTGTCGAGGAAGTGAATGACTTGAAAGGAGGATTTCTCAGCCCATGATTTAGGGGTTCAACATTTAGTTCCAGCGGAGGAAGGCCAATCGGATTATGGATGTTCAATTCTTGGTTTATGAAGTAATGGGACTCGATATTTTCGAGCGTGGTGTAATTCTCAATTGTGATATGGTGTCGAGTCCCTGTTGAACGCATTAAGGTTTGCCAGTGTTATGGTCTTCTTCGATTTGCCTTCGGGGCAAGGTGTTCTGAAATGTTGTCAGAGATAGCGGTGTGTAGCTGTCCGAATAGAATTGGTAATTCTAATGTTGATGGCTCGAGAAATATGATCTTCTAGGAGGTTTGGAGTTGGTCAAAATTTATTAGTTCATGTGCTACAGGTATGGATTCGATTTAGGGCAATATTTGGGCATCGTAGTATGATATGAGGATGGTCCTGGCGGGAGGTGTCTCGCGATGGTTGAATTACTAGGAGGTCAAGTATGAAAAACAGAGGTCGAGAAGTTGCTTAAAGAAGATGGTTTAATTGAAGTAAGAGTGGTAGACTAGCATATGGATTCTGGGGTAGGATAGCCGCATGTCTTGAGAAAATTTAGAGCGGTCTGAGACTCATGGTGGAAACGTGATTAGGTCTACGGATTTTATTTGGGATGGTGGATATGGTACTGAGGAACATTGAATATGGCAAAAAGGAGTTTGCTTGAAACGAAAAGGGGTGTGAAAACTTGGTTATCGTTGGAATACAATATAACTTCGAGTTTGGAATGTGTTGTCACACTTTTAGTTGTTGTCAGTGGGGAATGAATGAGTTTGTACAATTAGTGGGCGAGAATGGGCTCAAGAGAGAGTTTACTGATTTCGTGGTAGTTGTACCCAGTGCAGTGCCATTAGAAGATGTTGGCATGGAATTCCATAGGTGGGTTATCTCCTGTGATCAGGTTAGCGGTTGTGAGATGTCAACGTAGCTTCTGTGAAGAATACTACTTGCTACCTGGTAAGAGGTAGAAATGTGATTGTGATTGATGATTCTGATTTTTCATGAAAAGCTTAACAAAAGACTTCGAGAAATTTGGCGGGTTAACGGTGCGAGATCGAGGTGACTGAGAAGGATGAATCTTTGTGGGTTCTACAGTATGTGATGGTAGCTTAGTACTAAGTGGGGGAGCCCACCGTCTACGATTGGATCGCGTGGTTGTCTTCTTGTACGACTTCCGGTTATCGGTACATTTGTGGATTATTTATGATTAAGAAAAGATAATATCAAGAGTGATTCGAGCAAGTAACTTGATGAATGTGTGTTATACTTCGCCTTATCGATTGAGGTGCAGGTTTTGGGAAGACCCAGAGTTTATGCTTTTTGTGGGTGTAATGTACAAGGAAAAGAATTCAGCTTGTTGCTTCCTTGAGAGAGTGTTCATGTGTTAGCAAAGCATTGGAGTTTGGTTATATTCGGGATCAGGTCAGAGTGGGTGACTCTTAACAACATTCCTAGTGGGTTCAAGAATTAAGGTACAGTTCCTAAGAATTTTGATCTATTGTGTTGTTGAGGATCGAGTTGTTACAGTAGATTACGAACGAGACTTGGAATGTACTATGTTACCATCGGGTATGCAGTGTAGTATTGGAGGAAAGGAAGAAATAGCTTCGGATTCGCGGAAGGTCTTGCAAAATGGGTGTACCAGTTAGAGATGCTATTGTGCGCGTAAGCAAAGTATGAGATGGTTCATGAGTAAGGAGACGATATGTTCTCGTGATGCGCGTCACTCGGGATGAGTGAGGATTTGGTTCGTTACTATTTTTTTAATGTTGCTATTACTATTTCTAAGTCAAGTCGAGAGTGAATTAGAAGAAGTTGGGTCGGCTAGTAATGGTTGAATCAGCATAATTGTGGCAATAATCAGTTCCTTCGGTGTGTGAATTTATACATATGGTTTGTGGTTGTACGAGAGGGCTTGGCATCCACCACAACTTGATTGATTTGGGAGGTATTTGATTCAAACGGCCTTGTGGTGTAAATGGATTTCGGAAGAGTCATGGCAGTTTAGATCACGAATTGAGGTTTGTATTTTCTTTGGTTTGGGAATTAAGTTGCATGTCGCATTGGTTCTTCTGTAATGAACTAAGTGAAAGGTTTCTAGCCAATGCAACATTTATTCTACTGGTGGTTCAGGTGTTATGATGAATTCATGTGTTCTCGCGTAGCGGCATGTTAGCTATGGTACGCAGCGTGGGGATTGAAAGTTGAGGATCAAAGTTGCGTTTAGGTGTTGATGAGAATGTCACGGGCTCGGATAAGCAGGGAAGAAACCTAGATGTTGAGAGTAAGTTGTCATTTTCTTTAGTGTCACCTGAGGACTGCATTTTGTGGGAGAGGCTTTGTGTATTGATTGGCGGATTCTCGATTTTCTTTACAGAATTAGAACGGTTGGTGGTACGGATGTGCGACATTGCTACCTGAGCGGAAGGTCGTGGGATTGAACCCATGGGGGGACTTGAATAAGTGTGGCATGTTAGTCACTTGATGGTTAGAGATTAAACAAAGTATGGAGAATTTTTGTACTATCATTGATGTGAGAGTTTATGCCTAAGAGGCGTTCTATTCCTTGGGTTGTCGACTGTGGGAGTTTGTTCCGGATTTGACATCTGTTCTTATGTTACATGGAAAAAGGTTATTATGGATCCTTAAAAGGTTATTCTCCTAGTACGGTACGATCAGAATCGGTTTGAGGTTCGTTGATGGGTCTAAATGTGAATGTGTGCTCTACATCAAGCCGGGTGTGTTCATTCAACATAGGTTTCTTATAGAGGAGTCTTCAGGCACCGGATGTTATTTCCGTCGTCATCTATTCCGTGCAATCTCTATTGTACCATGTTGGTTGTGAGACAGCTTTATTATTCACACACGTATTGAGGTCCCGTGTAGCTTGTGGTGTTATGTGAGCAGTGATGTTTTATACGTCAATACCACACAAGAGGGGGGCTGATTTGTGTGGTATCCAATTTTCGAGTGTTGTCGTTATGGAAGAACCAGGTTCTTCTAGGTGTACCAATTTCTACAGATTGCGGAATAATAATTGCAGAAATAAAAGAACACAACAATTTTACGTGGAAAATACCTGGCTCAAAAGGTGAAAAAACTATGACCTACTTCCCAGTAGGATTTTCCCAAACTCTTCACTATGTCAATGATCCAACCAGCATTTACAAAATAAACTCTTTTGTAAACCTAAGGACTAACTCTAATACCCTTGTGGCAAACTAGCCTCTAGCTAATTGCGACAAAGTTCAAGTTAACTCTAACTTGAATACTATGTACCTATTAGAATTGCTTCTAGATAAAGCTAAAAGATACAATTTTGTAATCACCTACTACAAACAACTAGACTCAAAAGAAGACAGATGGAACTAGTTCTTTGAGCTGGTTCAAGTAGCATTTGAGTCGCACAGGGATTCTTCACATGAACTGCTTGCAAAATTGCTTTGGTAATTTTGCTCTCAATTCTTGTTTCACTTCTATGTTTGTGCGTATCGTTCAGCAGGAACACTTTGGCAATATATAAGATCAGTAGTTGAGACGTTAAAGTAGAATTCTGATGCAACTCTTCCTTGGTGAAAGCGTTTGAGTAGATCTCAACTTCCTTGATCCTCTTCTATCTTGATTATGTCCTACCTGAATACAAAGTCCATCTCCCTATCAATTTGTAATCTTTTCGCTTAGGAGATAACCCCTTAATTCAGAGATGGTGTTTATCTCCTGCGTGTGAACTCTTCTCGTGCCATTCAATCTGCATGTCTATGTATTCCATGATGGACCTAGTTCAACTGTGAGGACATTTGTCATTCTTCAAAACCATTTAGTGACTTGATTCAACAAATTCCCCCTTTTTGATGATGACAAACTCTGTGCTTAAACCTGTAGACACTTCAATCCAACATGGACACTTTTTATAGCATTAAGCATTGATCATAGAGAACCAGGTTCATTAGGTTATAAACATCACAATTTTTCAAAAGCACATCTTCCCCCTTTTGGCATCATCGAAAAGTTGCAAAATGATAAACTTACCAGAACTTTAATAATTACTCATGGCCATTGAGGCAACTGTAGGTGCAAATCATGAATTAATCATCAAAAGAAACCAAAAAATGTAAGTTATGTAAGAAACTAAGATAAAGTCAAGAACAAAATAGCACAATTCATTGATTTGATAATAGTTCATGCACCAAACACAAAAAGAAATAAAAACAGTGACATCCATGAGGCAAAAACAGAACAGAAAGAGACAAAACAATCCCAAGCTGAGTTATAGAGGGTTTTAGGAGGGCACTGGACACCTAAGGCTGGGAAGGAGTAGAGGTTGGGTTCTTTGCTTGAAGAAGAAAGAGCATTTGTTGCAGTACACCCTCATTCTTCTCCTTTTCATTTGCTAATTCAGCTTTGAGAGCATCCCGCTCAGCTTCAACCTCTGAAAGGCGAGTCTTCAATCGAAGGATCTCAGCATCCTTAACCTCTCATGCACAAGCGTCCTGACCTTGCTATTCACAGGAATTTTCTTTGATGAACCAGGTTCATCCTTAGGTACATTCACAATGTAGTCACAGGTAAGTAATGTGTTCTTCCCAAAATGATCCTTGGCGGTAGCCATCTCAGCCTTCTTCACAGGCACCTTGAAGTGAGCAAGCACAGTCGTAAGGATGAACCCATACGGTATGGCATGTGTCTTGGAGCCATTCACTACCCTGTCCAGAAGTTGAATGATGAAGGAGGGCCAATTAATCTGCCGACCACTGTACAGGCACTCCATAAGAGTGAGATCCATGTAGCTTGCAATATTCCTTCGCTCTTGCCTGGGCAGTATGCACTTGATCACAAACTAAAAGAACAGTTTGTGCTACAGCCTCATCTCACTTTTAAACACATCCCTAGGCTCCATCTCCTGCTCATTCTCACTGAACCACCCTATGATTTGAAGGGCTGAAGAGATTCCATCTAAGCTTGGCCACCTCTGCCTGGTGTAGTCATCATATCCCTCAGAGGGAACAACAAGTATCTCGCCCAGCTCTTTGGCATCAAAAGATATCTCAACCCCTTGTACTCTAGTGAAAACTCTTCCATCCTTGACCTTCGCATTTGCCATGAATTCCACAAGCTCATTTCTTGCCAGCCTGCCGTCAAGATGAAGGACCAGGTCCTTCCAACCCTACACATTGTCATGACCCGAAATCCCACCGTCGGGACTGTGATGGCGTCTAACGTTGAACCCACAAGACAAGCAAACGTGTTTAATCATATTTACTAAAAACCGTTAATATTAAATGCAAACAGGTAAAAGTCAACCTTCCATAAATAACAGCTTTAAGATAAGAACAGAAGAAGGGATTACATAGCTAAATCCACAAACTTAACAAAATATTTAATTTAGCCAACCCGGATCTTTGGAGTCACAACTCACGGACTCTCTAAGAATAGTACACAAAATAGTCTGAAAGAAATAATACATATGTTTCTAAAGTACAAAAATAAGAAATGAAATGGAATAAGGAAGGGGACGCCAAGGCCTGCGGACGCTTGCAGGTCTACCTCAGTGTCTCCGGTGGACTGAAGGATACTCCCTCGATCAGTGTCCACTAGGTCCGGTACCGTAATCTGCACAACATAAAGAAGTGCAGGTGTAGCATCAGTACAACCGACCCCATGTACTGAGTAAGTGCTGAGCCTAACCTCGGCGAAGTAGTGACGAGGCTAGGACACGACAAATAATAAACACATGTGCAATTCGATAATATGTAAAAGAAATAACGACAGGAAGTAAACAGTTAAGTACAAAAACGGGGAAAACATGCTTGGAAAAAAGGGGTAGCAATTACTGAACTAACGGTACAAAGCAACACATTAAATATCAAAACAACAACAGGAATTCACAACACAGGACAAACAAGTACACGGCACCAGCCTTCGTGCTTTACTCCCGTCCTCACCTAAACAAGTGCACGACATCACCCTTCGTGCTTTTACTCTCATCCTCACAATGCAATAAATACGTACACGGCATCACCCTTCGTGCTTTTACTCTCATCCTCACAATGCAATAAATAAGTACACGGCATCACCCTTCGTGCTTTTACTCTCATCCTCACAATAAATAAATAGAAATGGCACGACATTAACCTTCGTGCTTTAAATATCATATCATAACACGGCATCACCCTTCGTGCTTTTACTCTCATCCTCACAATAAATAAATAGAAATGGCACGACATTAACCTTCGTGCTTTAAATATCATATCATAACACGGCATCACCCTTCGTGCTTTTACACTCTCATCCTCACAATGCAGTAAATAAATACACGGCATCACCCTTCGTGCTTTACACTCTTCCTCACCCAAACAATATCAAGAATAACAGTTTGGCAAGAAAAATCAACAACATGAATCATAAATCACAACATCCCGGCATGGGAACAACCACAGAATTAATAATACCGTCCCGGCAAGGGACACAGCTATAATCAATCTCGCTCAAGTGTATAACGCAACAAAATATTCCTCGACCGAACAATTATTCAACAGTGTTCACAACCAAGTATTTCCAACAATTGAATAACCTCCAAAATGAAATCTACTTCATAACATAGTAAACATCGAAGAAAAACACATATATCATAAAAACCGACTCACGGTCATGCTTGACAACAATGCATAGGCACTCGTCACCTCACCTGGAATAAACACGTAGCACATATGACTCAAAACATATTCCCTCAAGCTAAGGTTAGGCCAAACACTTACCTCGACTCCAAAGATCAAAATCAAGCCTCAAGCACCACTTTTCCTTTGGAACCCGACTCCAAATCAATCGTATCTAGACATAATCGACTCAATAACATCAATAAATGCTAAACAATTCAATTCCAATGCTTAATTATAGATTTCCAAACATTCTTCCCAAAAATCCAAAAATCGACCCCGGGCCCGCTTGGTCAAAACACGAGGTTCGGACCAAAACCCGATCACCCATTCACCCACGAGCCCGAATATATAATTTATTTTGAAATCCGACCCTAAAACGAGGTCAAATTCCCAAATAATCAAAAAGCCCTAACTCTACCCAAATCCCTAATTTCCTACCCTTAATCACATGTTTTTAGGCCTAAAATCTAATGAGTGTTAATAAAAATGGAAGAAAACTAGTCAAAGGTTACTTACCTAAGAGATTATGGTGAAGAAGTCTCCCATGAATCACCCAAGAAGTGTGGAGAAGGTGAAATAAATAGTGGAAATCCCGTGTGAGTATTCTGTTTCTGAACTTAAAAATCACTGGGCGAATTTGTTCTTCGCGTTCGCGGGCCCCTGGTCGCGTTCGCGAAGAGTTAACCTATTATACCTACGCGATCGCGTGTCCATGGCCGCGCTCGTGAAAGTTTAGCATTCCAGAATTACGCGATCGCGAGCCTATGGCCGCGTTCGCGAAGAGTTATAGTTACCCAGCCCCATACCCCCTATTGAACTACGCGTTCGCATGAGGCTTGTCGGGTTCGCGAAGAGCAGTACCCCCAAAGCTCCGCATTCGCGATTGGAGCCCTGTGTTCGCGTAGGGTTAATTTCCGCTCCTTCCCAATTGCACATCACGATGGCACTAAGTGGACCGCAATCGCGAAGGTCAAAAGACCTGGGCACCATATACAGCATTGGACACCAGATTGTTCCTAAGTTTTGCACCCTGACACCTACCCGAAACTCACCCGAGCCCTCGGAGCTCAGAATCGAATATGCACACAACCTCAAAAACATCCTACGGACTTATTCGTGTAATCAAATCACCAAAATAACATAAAAAACAACGAATTAAACCCCAAAATCCATGAAAATTCTCAAAACTTCCAAAACTTTCAAATTTGCATTTAAGGCCCGAATCACGTCAAATGGATTCTGTTTCTTACCAAACTTTACAGACAACATATATAAATCATATCGAACCTGTACCGGGCTCAGGAACCATAATACGGGTCCAATACCACAGGTTTCTCATAGAATTTCATTTTCAAAAACCTTTATATTTTTCAGAAAAAATTTTCTTTTAAAAATTCATTTCTCGGACTTGGGACCTTGGAATTCGATTCCGGGCATACGCCCAAGTACCATATTTTCCTACGGACCCTCCGGGACCGTCAAATCCCGGGTCCGGGTCCGGGTTCGTGTACCAAAAATATTGATCGGACTCAACTTTATTCAAATTTCAAAACAAAATATTGTTGTTTTTATCATTTTATCACATAACTACTTCCCGGCTACACGCCTTGGGTTGCGTACGCAAATCGAGATGAGATAGAAGGAGGTTTTCATGACCTCAGAACACAGAATTAGCTAGGAATACACGGGATGACCTTTTGGGTCATCACAATCTCCACCTCTAAAACAAACGTTCGTCCTCGAACGGACATAGAAAGGTACCTGAATTGGGAAAAAGATGGGGATATCGGCTCCGCATATCGAACTCAGACTCCCAAGTAGCTGCCTCAGTAGGCTGACCTCTCCACTAAACACAGACCGAAGGATAACTCTTCGATCTCAACTGACGAACCTGCCGGGCTAATATGGCTACCGGCTTCTCCTCATAAGTCAAATCCTTGTCCAACTAGACACTGTTGAAGTCAAGCACATGAGATGGATCGGCAATATACTTCTGAAGCATAGATACATGAAATACTGGATGCACGGCTGATAAACTCGGTGGTAAAGCAAGTCTGTAGGCCATCTCTCCTACCTTCTCAAGAATCTCAAATGGACCAATGTACCTAGGGCTCAACTTTCCCTTCTTCCCGAACCTCATCACGCCCTTCATGGGGGACACTCGAAGAAATACCCGGTCACCAACCATGAAATCCAAATCACGAACTCTACAGTCCGCGTAACTCTTCTGCCTGGATTGAGTTGTATGAAGTCTATCATGAATGATCTTCACCTTGTCTAAGGCATCCTGGACTAACTCTGAACCCAACAATATAGCTTCTCCCGGCTCGAACCATCCAACTGGCAACCAACACCGCCTACATTACAACGCCTCATAAGGAGCCATCTGAATGCTCGACTGGTAGTTGTTGCTGTAGGCAAACTCCGCTAAAGGCAAAAATGGGTCCCATGAACCTCCAAAGTCAATGACACATGCTCGCAACATATCCTCCAAGATCTGAATAGTGCGCTCGGACTGCCCGTCCGTATGAGGATGAAACGTTGTGCTCAACTCAACCCGTGTGCCCAACTCACGCTGAAATACTCTCCAGAAATTAGAGGTAAACTGAGTACCCCAGTCAGAAATAATGGACACGGGCACACCATGCAGGCGAATAATCTCCCTGATGTAGATCTTTGCCAACTTCTCTGAAGAATACGAAACTGATGCGGGAATGAAGTGTGTTGACTTGGTCAACCTATCCAAAATGACCCACACCGCATCAAACATCCTCTGAGTCTGTGGGAGCCCAACTAAAACATCCATGGTAACACGCTCCCACTTCCACTCGGGAAGCTCAATCTGCTGCATAAAACCACCGGGTCTCTGGTGCTCGTACTTAACCTGCTGACAGTTCAAGCAGCGAGCTACATAAGCCACAATATCTTTCTTCATCCTCCGCCACCAATAATGTTGCCGCAAATTCTGATACATCTTTGCGGTGCCCAGATGAATGGAATACTGGGAACTATGGGCCTCCTGCAATATCAACTCACGAATACCATCAACATCGGGCACACAAATACGGCCCTGCATCCTCAAGACTCCATCATCATCCACTGTAACCTGCTTGGTACCTCCGTGCCGGACTGTATCTCTAAGAACACATAAATGACGATCATCATACTGTCGGTCTCGAATACGATCAAACAATGAAGAACAGGCCACAGTATAAGCTAAAACACTGCCAGTCTCTGAAACATCCAATCTCATGAATCGATTGGCCAAAGCCTGAACATCTAAAGCAAGTGGTCGCTCCCCGACCGGAATATAAGCAAGACTACCCATGTTGACTGACTTCTGGCTCAAAGCATCGGCCACCACATTGGCCTTTCCTGGATGATATAGAATGGTAATGTCATAATCCTTCAACAGCTCTAACCATCTTCTCTGCCTCATATTCAACTCTTTCTGCTTGAACAGATACTGCAAACTCTTGTGGTCCGTGAACACCTCATATGACACACCATACAGATAATGCCTCCAAATCTTCAGCGCATGAACAATGGCTGCTAACTCTAAATCATGAACTGGATGGTTCTTCTCATGAATCTTCAACTGACGAGAATCATAGGCTATAACATTGCCATCCTGCATCAGCACTGCACCAAGCCCCACCCGTGAAGCATCACAATACATGGTATATGGCCCTGAACCTGTGGGCAAAACTCACACCGGTGCCGTGGTCAAGGCTGTCTTAATCTTCTGAAATCTCGCCTCACACTCATCAGACCACCTGAACTGGGCACCCTTTTGAATCAACCTGGTCATCGGGGCTGCAATAGATGAAAAGCCCTTCATAAATCGACGATAGTAACCTGCTAAGCCCAAGAAACTCCGAATCTCTGTAGCTGAGGTAGGTCTAGGCCAATCTCTGACTGCTGAAATCTTCTTAGGATCCACCTGAATACCCTCTGCCGACATAACATGGCCCAGAAACGCAATCGAACTCAACCAGAACTCCCACTTAGAAAATTTGGCATACAACTGACTGTCCTTCAGAGTCTGGAGGACGACTCGAAGGTGCTGCTCATGCTCCTTTCAGCTGCGAGAGTAAATCAAACTATCATCAACGAAGACTATAACAAACGAATCCAAATAGGGTCTGAACACTCGATTCATCAAATCCATAAAACTAGATGTGGAATTTGTCAACCCAAAGGACATCACCAAGAACTCATAATGCTCATACCGAGTGCAAAAGGTTGTCTTAGGGACATTAGACGCCCTAATTCTCAACTGATGGTAGCCAGATCTCAAGTCAATCTTGGAAAACACTGTGGCACCCTGAAGCTGGTCGAATAAATCATCAATACTCGACAAGGGATACTTATTCTTGATAGTAACCTTGTTCAATTGCCGGTAGTAAATACACATTCTCATTGTGCCATCTTTCTTCTTAACAAACAACACTGGCGCACCCCAAGGAGAAACACTAGGCCTGATAAAGACTTTAGCTAGCAAATCCTGCAACTGATCCTTCAACTCCTTTAACTCTGGTGGGGCCATACGATATGGCGGTGTAGAAATGGGTTGAGTGCCCAGAGCCAAATCAATGCAGAAGTCAATATCCCTGTCGGGTGGCATACCCGGCAGGTCAGCAGGGAATACCTCTGGAAACTCACGAACAATGGGCACAGACTCCATAGGAGGAACCTCGGCACTAGAATCACGAACATAAGCCAAATAGGCCAAGCAACCCTTCTTGACCATACGCCGAGCCTTCATATATGAAATAACTCTACCGGAAGAATGACTGGGAGTCCCTCTCTACTCCAATCGAGGTACTCCCAGTAAGGCCAAGGTCACAGTCTTGGCATGACAATCCAGAATAGCATGATACGGAGATAACCAATCCATCCCCAAAATGACATCGAAATCAACCATATCAAGAACTAAAAGATCTGCATGAGTCTCCAGACCACCAATAACCACTAAGCAGGAATGGTAAACTCGATCTACAATAATAGAATCACCCACCGGTGTAAACACATATACAGGAGTACTCAAGGAATCACGGGGCATAATCAGACAAGGAGAAAAATATGAGGACACGTAGGAAAATGTAGACCCCGGATCAAATAAAACTGAAGCATCTCTGCTGCAAAATGAAACCATACCTGTAATGACTGCATCAGAGGCCTCAGCCTCAAGCCTGGCAGGAATAGCATAGCATCGGGGCGGAGCCCCTCCAACCTGAACATCTCTAGGTCGACCTACTGCGGGCTGACCTCTACCTCTCATAGCATGTCCTCCACCTCAAACTGTATGACCTCCACCCCTGGAACCTCAACCTCCACCCCTAGATGGATGAGGGGGCGGGGTGCACCTGGTGCAAGAATCATAGCACGGGAACCCGGATGCTGAGAACTACTAGAAGCTCAGGGGCAATACCTAGCAATGTGACCTGGAATACCACAGGAGTAATAAGACCTCTGCTGCTGAGACTGTTGGCCCTGAAATTGTCCCTGTCGACCAAAATAACCACCCTAAAAGCTCTGAAGCGGCGGTGCACTGATAGGAGTTGGTGGTGCACTGCATGATACCTGGAGTGCTGACTGGAATGGTCTAGGAGGATGACCTCTGCCAAAAGAATCTCTACCTCTAGATGAGGCACCACTGAATCGTCCAAAATGACGAGGCCTCTTGTCAGACCCCCAGACCACTACCCTGTGATAATACTATCTCGATCCGCCTGGCCACATTGGCCGCCTCCTGAAATGAAATATCAGTACCTGTCTCCCTATCCATCTGAAGTCTAATAGGCTGAGATAGCCCCTCAATAAACCTCCTCACTCTCTCTCGATCCGTGGGGAGTATCATGATAGCGTGTTCGGCCAAAGTGATAAACCGGGTCTCATACCGGGTAACTGTCGTAGAGCCCTGCTGGAGACGCTCAAACTGCCTCCGAAGATCCTCTCTCTGGGTAACTGGTAGAAACTTCTCCAAGAAAAACTCGGAGAACTGAGCCCAAGACAAAGGCGAAGACCCACCTGGTCTGGTCAAGCAATAGTCTCTCCACCAAGTCCTTGCTGTACCAGAAAGACGGAATGTGGCAAAAGCAACCCCATTGGTCTCTACGATCCCCATGTTCCGGAGAACCTCATAGCAATTGTCCAAGTAATCCTGAGGATCCTCTGATGGTTCACCAGTGAAAGTAGTAGGAAATAACTTGGTAAACCGATCCAATCTCCACAAAGAATCGGCAGACATAGCTGCTCCCTCAACTGCCTGTGTTGCAATACCCAGCTGAGCTACTCCAGCTGTCTGAGGTGCTGGAGTCTGGATTTGAGAAGCTAGTTGCTCTGGTGTGCGGGTAGCAGGAGTCTAGGCCCCTCCCCCAGCCTGAGAGACAGTTGGTGCTGTGGGAAGTAGACCGTCCTGATCCATGCTCTCGATAAGGCCCACTAAGCGGACCAGAGCGTCCTAAAGTACCGGGGTGTCAATGAACCCCTCTAGGACCTAAGCTAGTCCAACTGGGACTGTCTAAGTAGGAATATCCTCAGCAACCTCCACCTGGGGATCCTCTACTGGGGCTTCTGCTCTGGGCTGAGCCCTGGCCCTGCCACGGCCTCTAGTACGGCCTCAGCCTCTGGTAGGAGCTGCAACGAAAGGATCGGGCTGCTGATCGGTAGATGAGGAAGCACGCATTCTCGCCATCTGCGAGAGAATAGAATAGAACTCAATTAGTATTTAGAATTCAAATCGCACGACAAAGATGAATAGATGTAAAGTTATTCCTAACTTTGCAACCTCTGGGGGATAAGTACAGACGTCTCTGTACCGATCCCTCAGACTCTACCAAGTTTGTTCGTGACTTGTGAGACCTAGGCAACCTAGTGCTCTGATACCAACTTGTCACGACCCGAAATCCCACAATCGGGACCGTGATGGCGTCTAACGTTTAGCCCGCTAGACAAGCCAACGTGTTTAATCATATTTACTAAAAATCGTTAATATTAAATGCTAATAGGTAAAAGTCAACCTTCCATAAACAACAGCTTTAAGATAAGAACAGAAGAAGGGATTACATAGCTAAATCCACAAACTTAACAAAATACTTAATTTAGCCAACCCGGATCCTTGGAGTCACAACTCACGGACTATCTAAGAATAGTACAAAAAATAGTCTGAAAGAAATAATACATATATTTCTGAAGTACAAAAATCAGAAATGAAATGGAATAAGGAAGGGGACGCCAAGGCCTACGGACGCTTGCAGGTCTACCTGAGTGTCTCCGGTGGACTGAAGGATACTCCCTCGATCAGTGTCCACTGGGTCCGGTACCGTAATCTGCACAACATAAAGAAGTGTTGGTGTAGCATCAGTACAACCGACCCCATGTACTGAGTAAGTGCCAAACCTAACCTCGGCGAAGTAGTGATGAGGCTAGGACACGACAAATAATAAACACATGTGCAATTCAATAGTATGTAAAAGAAATAACGACAGGAAGTAAACAGTTAAGTACAAAAACGGGAAAAACATGCTGGAAAAAAGGGGGTAGCAATTACTAAACTAACGGTACAAAGAAACAGATTAAATATCAAAACAACAACAGGAATTCACAACACAGGACAAACAAGTACACGGCACCACCCTTCGTGTTTTACTGCAGTCCTCACCAAAACAAGTGCACGGAATCACCCTTCGTGCTTTTACTCTCATCCTCACAATGAAATAAATAAGTACAGGCATCACCCTTCGTGATTTTACTCTCATCCTCACAATGCAATAAATAAGTACATGGCATCACCCTCCGTGCTTTTACTCTCATCCTCACAATAAATAAATAGGAATCGCACGATATTAACCTTTGTGCTTTAAATATCATATCATGACACGGCATCACCCTTCGTGCTTTACACTCTTCCTCACCCAAACAATATCAAGAACAATAGTTTGGCAAGGAAAATCAACAACATGAATCATAAATCACAACATCCCGACAAGGGAACAACTACAGAATAAATAATACCGTCCCGGCAAAGGACACAACTATAATCAATCTCGCTCAAGTGTATAACTCAACAAAATATTCCTCGACCGAACAATTATTCAACAGTGTTCACAACCAAGTATTTCCAACAACTGAATAACCTCCAAAATGAAATCTACTTCATAACACATTAAACATCGAAGAAAAACACATATATCATAAAAACCGAATCACGGGCATGCTTGACAACAATGCATAGGTACTCGTCACCTCACATATACATTGAAAATGGAATAAACACGTAGCACATATGACTCAACACCTATTCCCTCGAGCTAAGGTTAGGTCAAACACTTACCTCGACTCCAAAGATCAAAATCAAGACTCAAGCACTGCTTTTCCTTTCGAACCTGACTCCAAATCAATTGTATCTAGACATAATCGACTCAATAACATCAATAAATCCTAAACAATTCAATTCCAAAGCTTAATTATAGATTTCCAAACATTCTTCCCAAAAATCCAAAAATCGAACCCGGGCCCGCTTGGTCCAAACACGAGGTTCGGACCAAAACCCGATCACCCATTCACCCACGAGACCGAATATATAATTTGTTTTGAAATCCGACCCCAAAATGAGGTCAAATTCCCAAATAATAAAAAAGCCATAACTCTACCCAAATCCCTAATTTCCTACCCTTAATCACATATTTTTAGGCCTAAAATCTAATGAGTGTTAATAAAAAATGAAGAAAACTAGTCAAAGGTTACTTACCTAAGAGATTATGGTGAATAAATCTCCCAAGAGTCGCCCAAGAAGTGTGGAGAAGGTGAAGTTTATGAAAAATGGTGGAAATCCCGTGTGAGTATTCTGCTTTTCAACTTAAAAATCACATGGAGAATTTGTTCTTCGCGTTCGCGGGCCCCTGGCCACGTTTGGGAAGAGTTAACCTATTATACCTACGCGATCGCGTTTCCATGGCTGCGTTCGCGAAGGTTTAGCATTCCATACTTACGCGATCGCAAGCCTATGGCCGCGTTCGCGAAGAGTTATAGTTACCCAGCCCCCAGACCCCCTATTGAACTACGGGTTCGCATGAGGCTTGTCACGTTCGCGAAGAGCAGTATCCCCAAAGCTCCGCGTTCGCGATTGGAGCCCTGCGTTCGCGTAGGGTTAATTTCCGCTCCTGTCCAATTGCACATCGCGATCGCACTAAGTGGACCGCGATCGCGAAGGTCAAAAGACCTGGGCACCAGATACAACATTGGACACCAGATGTTTCCTAAGTTTTGCACCCCGACACCTACCCGAAACTCACCCGAGCCCTCATAGCAAAAATTCGAATATGCACACACCCTTAAAAATATCCTACGGACTTATTCGTATAATAAAATCACCAAGATAACATAAAAACAACGAATTAAACCCCACAATCCATGAAAATTCTCAAAACTTCCAAAATTTCAAATTTGCATTTAAGGCCCGAATAACGTCAAATGGATTCCGTTTGTTACCAAACTTTACATACAATACATATAAATCATATCGAACTTGTACCGGGCACCGAAACCATAATACGGGCCCAATACCACAGGTTTCGCATATAATTTCATTTTCAAAAACCTTTATATTTTTCAGAAAAATAATTTTTTTAAAAAAATTATTTCTCGGACTTGGGACCTCGTAATTCGATTCCGGGCATACGCCCAAGTCCCATATTTTCCTACGGCCCCTCGGAACCGTCAAATCACGGGTCCAGGTCTATTTACCAAATTTTTTGACCGAAGTCAACTTTATTCAAATTTCAAAACAAAAATTGTTGTTTTTATCAGTGTTTAACATAACGGCTTCCCGGCAACATGCCTGGGCTGCGCACGCAAATCGAGGTAAGATAGAAGGAGGTTTTCAGGACCTCAAAACAAATAATTAGCTAGGAATACACGGGATGACCTTTTGGGTCATCACACACATCCAAGGTGTCCACAAGAAAAATCATCCCAGATTCTTTAAGATCCCTAAAAAGCTTTCCTTTCATAATAGTACGCTTTCCAAACTTTGTAAGCTTATCTGTTTCCCCACCAGACTCTTCTGCTTCTTCTCCACTCCACTCAGCATCATCATTGAATTTAACTTTCTTTGATTTAGACCTTGTTCGCTTGGCAAATGTTGAAGGTTTGGCAGACACAAAAGCTCACTTTATGGATGAAGTCTTGGCCTTCTTGGGCTTGGGTGTCTCAACCTCAACCTGTGCCGGTGGTCCTCTTGATGGACCAGGTCTATCTCATCATCATCAACCTCGACTGCCTCAACAGGCTCGCCAACTTTAGCCTTCCCCTTAGCAGCTTTCTTTTTCTTACTCTCCCTCAGAGCTTTCTCTAACTATTCTTCACTCCGCCTAATTGCACTTCTAGTAGTGCGACTTTTAGGAGCAGGCGCATCAGCAGATGAAGAGGCCTTTCTTTTCTTAGTTGTTACTGGAGTATCAACTTTCTTGACTTTGAGGGTTCTCTTCTTCTTGGGTTTGTAACTTTCCCCCAATTTTCGCATCAGATCGTCCAAGGTTTCTTCAATGGATGAACCAGGTTCATCAGTTGCATGCTGTAGGTTTTCCAATCCTGCAGCAGCTTCTCCAGAGTGGCTTCCCCCTAAATCCCTGACACCCTCCTCAGAAATTTCTGGTGCAGGGCCACAAATTGCCAGTGTAGCACCTTCCTTCCCTATTCCCCTTTCATAACTTCCTTCTCCCTCTCTCTCAGTTTCTTTTTCCTTATTTTTACCACATTTTCTTCTCCTATCAGGTATTTTCGCATCTACTACATACCCAATTAATAGGAACCTATTTCCAACAATTTCAGGATCAGACCTAATTTCAGAAGTTACCTTTTCAGTGTCTGAAGAACCAGTTTCTTGTTCCTCATTTGCATATTTGAAAGATTCGCTTGAGTTTTTAGAATCTTTGGCCTGGCTTTCCTGAAGCTTTGCATTCAATTTCTGAGAAAGAGAGCAAGAAGCAACTGTTTTCCTGTCTAGCATTTTTACTCGTTGTTTTCTAGGTACTGGGGTAGGGCTTGGTGTAATGGCTGGATCTATTTGGGGCGAAGGAGTGGGTTCTGGAACTGGAATGTTTTGAGTAGAAGAATTTGATGGGGATTGGGTGGAAGAGCTTTGTTGTGATGGATAAATAGACCTAGTATATTTAAGTGCGATACTGTATTCAGGAGTGGTTGATGAGGATGTAGCAGGGGGTGGTGTGGAAGACCTGTTTATGAAGCTTTGGAGAATAAAGGATTTTTATCACTTTGGTTGAGTGGAATGATGAACTTGGTTCGACGGTTATGCTTTTGGAAGAAGTGGGAGTGAAGAATTAGAGAGCTAATGATGGGTTTTTAAATATGTGGTTAATAAATGTGCAACGGGTGTAATTATTGGTCAAGTGGGAGTCTAATTGGCTCAGGAGTGTCAGTGTTGATTGACGGTTATGACTCCCTACAATCTAGGCTTAATTAATTTTGATTGGACTCTTTGGAACGAGTTCATTTGGAGATAAGTACTGACAATTTAAAATAGGCTTAATATGGATAGAGTCTTGCTCATGAGTGACTATAGTTATTTCAATAAGTGTATAGTGATGAGCACGTACCTTGTCAGTCAGATGAACCAGCCACGATGAACCAGGTTCATCGTGGTAGAGTCTCTTGTTTTGGCCTCAATTTAAAAAAATAGAAAAACATCATTAGCAACCAAAGAGTCATATTAACACATGGCAAGAGAGTATGGCATTTAAGACATGAAACTGGGCAATGATTATTCTGGTTAGTTACATATTTCAGTGATTCTAGCCAAAAAAAAAAATCAAATTTTTTTTATTTTTGTTTTTGAACTGATTCAATTAGGTGATCTTAATCATCCCTAATTCTAACCTGCTTCTCTCAAAATCCTCCCTACTTCGTGCTTTAGTAAAGATATCAGCAATTTGTTTGTCAGTAGCACAGAATTCAATTGAGATCATTCCCTTCTCATAGTTATCTCTTAGGAAGTGGTGTCTAACATCTATGTGCTTGTTTCTCTTACGATGAACCGGGTTCTTCGTCATACTAATAGCACTAGTGTTGTCACAGAAAATAGAAATGCATCTAACCTCTATACCAAAGTCCATGAGTTGTTGCTTAATCCACAGCAACTGAGCACAACATGAGGCTGCAGCCACGTACTCAGCCTCAGCAGTAGACATAGCTACTGAGTTCTGTTTCTTGGTGGCCCAAGACACAAGGCAAGAACACAAAAAATGTGTCATTCCTGAGGTGCTTTTCCTGTCTACCAGGAAGCCTGCATAATCTGCATCAGCATATCCTACAAGATCGAAATTACTACCTTTAGGATACCAAAGGCATAGGTCAGTGGTGCCTTTCAAATATCTCAGGATTCTCTTCACTACAGTTAGATGGGACTCTTTTGGATTAGCCTGAAATCTTGCACAAAGCCCTACGCTGAAAACAATGTCAGGTCTGATGATGGCAGTAAGATATAATAAATACCCAATCATCCCTCTGTACAACTTTTGATCAACAGATGAACCAGGTTCATCTACATCTAATTTTGTAGTTGTTGCAATGCGGGTATCAATTTCTTTTGAGTCTTCCATTTTAAATCTTTTGAGCAACTCTTTCACATATTTTTGCTGGTGGATCATTGTTCCATTTGAGTTTTGTTTAATTTGAAAGCCTAAAAAGAAATTTAGCTCACCCATCATGCTCATCTCAAATTCACTCCCCATAAGATTAGCAAATTCCTTTCTTAATTTTTCAGAGGTTGCCCCAAATATTATGTCATCTACATATTTGTACTATCAGGAGATCCTTACCTTTTTCCTTTAAGAACAAGGTGCTATCAATTTTACCTCGTTTTAGTCATGTTCTAGTAGGAATTTAGATAACCGCTCATACCATGCTCTTGGTGCTTGCTTGAGTCCGTACAAGGCCTTGTCAAGCTTGTACACATGGTCATGTGTCTCCTTGCTTTCAAATCCTAGAGGTTTCTTAACAAATACTTCCTCCTTTAGGTAGCCATTGAGGAAAGCACTCTTGACATCCATCTGGTGGAGAGTAAATTCCATGTAGGCAGCAAATGCTATGAGAAGACTGATTGCCTCCAGTCTTGCCACAGGAGCAAAGGTTTCATAATAGTAAATTCCCTCTTCTTGACTATATCCTTGGACAACCAGTCTAGCCTTGTTTCTTGTAACTGTTCCATCTTCATCGAGTTTGTTTCTGAAGACTCACTTTGTGCCAATCACTGATCTATCTAGTGGTCTGGGTACCAGATGCCAAACTTGAATTATTTCAAATTGATTTAGTTCTTCTTGCATTGCATTTACCCAGTCAGCATCCTGTAAGGATTCAACAACATTCTTTGGTTCGATTAAGGATAGGAAGGCATCAAACGCACACAGATTTTTCAAGGAGGATCTGGTTTTGATTCCAGATGTTAAGTCTGTTATGATGTTCTCAATGGGGTGAGAACTTTGATATCTGTGTGGTTTGAGCACCAATTGTTCACGACTTGATGATCCCATAGTGTCTTGTTGTTGTGGAACAGGATCAGGGCCAAGTCCCAATGAGGTTTGCTGTTGAGTTCCCCATGTCGTGTTGCTTAGGGTAGTTGGACCTGGTCCATCACTTGTTCCTTCTTCCATATTTGCTCCGGTTTGATCACTGCTTCTAACCAATCCAATCTCCTCATCTTCCGGTTCCTGTCTCTTAGAGAGAATTTTAGTTTCATCAAAGACAACATGCACACTCTCTTCTACACACATAGTTCTTTTATTATATACTTTATAAGCCTTACTATGTGATGAATATCCCAAGAATACTCCCTCATCACTTCTGTGATCAAATTTACCTAGGGAGTCTTTGTCACTATTGTGCACAAAGCACTTGCATCCAAAATCCCTAAGGTGGGATATGTTGGGCTTTCTCCCTTTAACTAATTCATAGGGAGTTTTCTCTACAAGTGGTCTGGTCATGTATCTATTTATTAGGTTGCATGCAGTGTTTATTGCCTCTGCCCAGATGCTATGGGGTAGTTTACTAGAAAGAAGCATGGTTCTGGCCATATCTTCAAGAGTTATGTTCTTTCTTTCAACAACTCCATTTTGTTGTGTAGTTCTAGGGGCAGAGAAGTTGTGATTTATGCCATATTCATCACAAAATTCAGCAAACTTTGCATTTTCAAATTCAGTACCATGATCAGATCTTATTGATGCAAGTTCATTTCCTAATTGTTTTTGAGTTTTTCTAACAAATGAAGTGAACATACCAAATGCTTCATCTTTAATGTTAGAAACAAAGTCCAGGTAAACCCGGAGTAGTCATCAACTAGCACCATTACATATTTCTTACCACCTCTGCTCAAGGTTCTTATAGGACCACATAGATCCATATGAACCAGTTCCAACATCCTAGTGGTACTAATCATTTTCTTGATTTTGAATGAGGATCTTACCTGCTTCCCCCTTGCACATGCCTCACAGACTTTGTCTTCCTTGAACTTAATGTTAGGGAGCCCTATCACTAAGTCCTTAGAGACTAGTTTGTTAAGCTGATTTAGACTTGCATGACCAAGTCTTTTCTGCCAATGGAGGGATCACTGTCCAACACACTTAAACAAGTGAGTTCATTTTCTGATAGTGTGGACAGGTCTATGACATAGATGTTATTCACTCTTTTTTCCTGCAAGATAATCTTGTCAGTAAGAAGATTAATCACAAAACATTTAGTGGAAGTGAATGCAACCAGGGTACCTCTGTCACATAGTTGTGACACACTGATCAGGCTGTATTTCAAGACATCTATCAAGTACACATTCTTAATGGAACGTGTGTCATCCTTACCTACCTTACCAACCCCAATAATCTCACCTTTCTTCCCATTTCCAAAGGAGACATTTCCTCCTTTGAGGTTTTTAAGTGAAAGGAACTGTTCCTTGTTCCGTGTCATATGTTTTGAGCAGCCGCTATCCAAGTACCATATTTGACTGCTTCCTCTCACTTGAACCTACAAAAGGAAATCAAGGGTTATTCTTAGGGACCCAAACTAGTTTGGGTCCTTTTATATGAGAGAA
The DNA here is from genome assembly GCA_005239495.1 of Nicotiana undulata. Taxonomy (NCBI): domain Eukaryota; kingdom Viridiplantae; phylum Streptophyta; class Magnoliopsida; order Solanales; family Solanaceae; genus Nicotiana; species Nicotiana undulata. Next base: position 74,178 of record ML245627.1, read on the forward strand.
AGGATGAATTAATATTTTTCTAGCCTAATTAGGTAACCAATTTTTCTTTCGAACAAAACTTTCATTCCTTCGACTGGCCTACTCTTTTGCAGTGCATTCAATTTTGTAGTGACCAGTCTTACCTCACTGGGTGCAAATTTTGTTCTCAGGAAGAGTGAGATACTTGCTTTGGGGATCCCATTTGGGCAGTTGACTTCCAAAGCCAAGTCCTCTTCTGTTGCTACTATGATTTTCTTGAAGCCATGTCAAGGCATCAGATGATTTATTCCATTTGCATGTTCGACCTAATTCATGTTTGACCTTTACCAAGTTCTTCTTTTCATCTTTATTATACATCTTATCCTTTAGTTTTACTACATTCTCTTCTAACATGAGTTGAGAGTGATCAGCTATATTCTTGCTAGTTCCTAGTTTCAGTTTTAAATTTTCAGATTTTAGCTCTAGGATCTTAGTTTCAAGTGGATGAACGTGGTTTTTCAAGGCAGTGTTTTCCTTTTCAGATTCACTTACCCTGATTTCCAGGTTCCTACACTTTGCTTTTAACATTACACACTCCTTAGACAGTTGTTCTTTCTCTTTATTTATTTCTTCAGAATCATCCATGAAATCAAGTAGGAACTCAGAGAGTTTTTCCTTGGATAGGAATTTAATTTTGTTTTTGAGATGGGATATACTTACCTCTGGTTCTTCACATGATTCCTCATCGGATTCACCAATTGCCATAAGAGCTTGTTCTTCTTCCTCACCATCTTCTGATTCTTCATCTGAGCTTTCTCCCCAAGCAGCAACCATTGTTTTAGTTGTGGTTTTCTTGGGATGGACCAGTTCCTTCTTCATGTTCCTTCATTCAGATCTTTCCCTTTTCCATTCTACTTCCCACTGAGGACAATTCTTGATGTGGTGATCAGTCTTTCCACATTTGTAGCATCCCTCGTTGGTTGGCTTTTCTGGAGCTTTTGCTTTGTTGTAGTTTCCACCTCTTGAGATGCCCTTTTTTCTTATGAGGTAGTTTCTGAATTCCTTAGTGATCATGTCCATCTCATCTTCCTCCAGATCTTCTCCCTCATTGATTCTTAATGCCAGACTTCTTTCCTTGCTAGGAGCATCCATTTTCATTATTTGCCTTCTAAGTTCGTAGGCGGTGAGATTTCCAATTAACTCATCCAACCTGAGGGTTGCCATGTTTTTGGATTCCTGGATAGCAGTGATCTTGCTTTCCCAAGAAATTGGCAACACCCTAGTCAGGATCTTCTCAACTTTGTCCTCTTCAAGAATGACCCTTCCAAGATACTTAAGTTCATTGGTCAGTGTTGTGAACCTCGTATACATCTCTTGGATTGCCTCTCCTTCCTTCATAGTGAAGTTTTCATATTGGGAGTATAGTAGAGTACCTCTTGACCTTTTCACTTGAGGTGTTCCTTCATGAGCTACTTACAAGGTATCCCAGATTTCTTTGGTAGCGGTGCAACTTTGATTCTACTATACTCGTCTGGACCAAGTCCACACACTAGCCACTTTTTGACCTTAGCATTCTTCTCCCATTTTCTTAAGTCTTCAGCAGTGCAATCAGCTCTTGTCTTTGGCACGTCTACTCCTTCAGCAGTCCTTTTCATAGTAGCCAAAGGACCATCAGTGACTATGTCCCATAGTTAATAGTCTTCACCAATTAAGTGATCCTTCATCCTATTCTTCCACCAGGAGTAGTACTGGTCGTCGAAGAGTGGAGGCCTACCAGTTGATTCTCCTTCCTAGTTCCCAGGTGGTGCACTCATTTTGATCTTTTCCTAAGGTGTTAACCTCTTCAAGGATAACCTGCTCTGATACCAATTGATGTTTTATACGTCAATACCACACAAGAGCGGGAGTGATTTGTGTGGTATCCAATTTTCGAGTGTTGTCGTTATGGAAGAACCAGGTTATTCTAGGTGTTCCAACTTCTACAGTTTGCGGAATAATAATTGCAAAAATAAAAGAACACGGCAATTTTACGTGGAAAACACCTGGCTCAAAAGGTGAAAAACCACGACCTACTTCCCAGTAGAATTTTTCCAAACTCTTCACGATGTCAATGAGACAAACAACATTTACAAAATAAACTCTTTTGTAAACCTAAGGACTAACTCTAATCCCCTTGTGGAAAATTAGCCTCTAGCTAATTGCGACAAACTTCAAGTTAACTCTAACTTGAATATTGTGTACCTATTACACTTGATTCTAGATAAAGCTGAAAGATACAATTTTGTAATCACCTACTACAAACAACTAGACTCAAAAGAAGACAAATGGAACTGGTTCTTTAAGCTGGTTCAAGTAGCTTTTGAGTCGCACAGGGATTCTTCACATGAACTGCTTGCAAAATTG
>ML245628.1:0-13438 GCA_005239495.1 Nicotiana undulata
AACCAACATATAATAAGCCACTAACAACAATTATAATGCAGGTTTTACGTAACGACAGACCGGATCGTTACAGTTATCAATTTGCATTGTATTTGCACATGCCTACCAGATGATAAAGTGGTCCAGTGAAGTGAACCTCCAATTTAGTGAGTGAAAATGAACAACTTTTAACAGCTTATTAGTTTCAATCACATTTAATTTTTGCTCTTCCTTGAAGGTAAATTGGTTATTAATAAACTTCTATGCAATGGGAGGTGCACGTGTAATTGGTCCAAGTTAAATTGTGGCATGCAAACAAAGGCAACCTTACATCATCCTTTTCAGAAAATAGATATAACAAGACCTTCTTCTCATCTCTGAACAGTTGATGTGCAAACTCTCAACACCTTCCCCTCTTCTCCCCGCAGGACAATATTGGTTAAATCAAGAATTGATAAGTCTAATTATGATATCATAATTAAACAAAAATAGACCTTGAGTTTAATTTAACATCAAAAGCTAATTAATAAAGTAAGGATTACCTAATACCAAATGAAATGATATTTCCATTAAATAGCCAACGTCGGAACTCAACATATCTTAGACTAATTTATTTGATCCATCTTATTATACTTAAAAGAAAAAACTACAATGCCGTTTGCACTCTTAACGCACTATTTCTCTACTATTTATGCATTTCCGCTTGCATAGTTAATGCATGCACAATTAATTGCATTAAATTAATCAGGTGCGGCCCAACCAATTTTATGGCCTAAAGCCAAACTTTATGAGAGACCTTAATTTTTTAATTAATAATAAAAATTATTTTTATTTGAATTATATTTTTCTAACTTTTTTTAGGTGCAAAGTTATTGTTAATTTTTTATAATCAATTTTTCCTAATAAGTCTTTCTCAATTGACAATATAGCTAATTCATTTAATATTTTTGAAACATTGTTGATCTTAGGTAAGGTTTTATCAATTCTAATTTTGAAATATTTTTTCCCGTTGAAGCAACCGTAACACGAGTTATTAACATTATTCTATAAGTAATAATCAATTTTTTTTATTTGATTGAGTATATCAATTAAATTGTTATCTTCTAATTATACTATTTTTCTTAATATTTTTTTATTCAGAAAATGAATCTAAACTATCAATATCGGGTTGATTATTATGATTTAAGGAGCATTCAAGATGAGGGCAATATTTTTTCAAATTTCATCAACTAGTGATCTCAGTTTTTACCGCTAAATAGAAAACCAAAGATACTTTCATGTCTCTAATTGTTCAAATCTATTTTAAAGTGAAAAAAATAACCTTGTCTACTACTCTCTCCGGTCCATAATAAGTGACTTTTTTTGCTTTTATTTTAGTCCAAAATAAGTGTCCTTTTATATAATCGAAAAGGAATTAACTTTATTTTTCAAAAAATTGCCCTTATTTACATATCTCAATGTGTCAAGTTAATAACATATAAATTTTAATTAAGGATAATTCAGTCAAAATATATTGTTGTTCTAGGAGTCAATATTTTCTTAAGGGGCACAACAAAGGTTAAAAAGTAATTTATTATGGACCAGAGGGAGTATGTATAAAAAATAATCAACTCTAAAGGATTCTTCGAGAAATTTTGAGATTTCACTATTAACATTCTCCTCAAATTGTTTATTACTATATACAGTTTCTATAACAGCATCCCTACATAACAACACTTTTCTATAAAAGGCAAATTTTTTCGGAACCAATTTTTATGTTATGTTATAATATATGTTCTCTATAACATCATTTTGCTACAACATCCAAAAATATTCGGAACAAACAAGGATCTTATAGAGAGGTTTTAGTGTAAACACGTTTCTTATGAAATCCGGGTTCGATATAAATTTTCAAATGCAATTTCCTTGACAAAAATTAAAGCAGTTGCAAATCCTTCATCTCTTTATTTGTTAAATAAAGAAATCAAACCTTTTCATTTTACATAGTTTTTTTAATTTTTTTTATATATAGCCTATTAGGTGCAAAACAATGGGGCCTCCACAAATATGGGGCCTAAAGCAGTTGTTTTACCTGCTTTATGGACGAGCCACCCCTAAAATTAATTATCGTCTTGGTTTCTAAGCAATAGCAACTGTTTGAAAAAAAATATAGATTTTAATGCAACTAATTCAATTTATACAAGTGCGCGTTAAACTTAGTTAATAATAATATTCCAAAGATAAAATTCTCAGAAGAGAGATAAATAACACGTAGATATACTCCATGCAAAAGCAAAACACAATCAATATTTAAGACGCCAAACAGAAGTAATGCATCATTAAACAGTGATAAATAGCAATAAATGGCATTTATATAAATAGGACGAATGAGTCACCCGAGAAAGGATGATATACTTTCTGACAATGATGAATGATGGAGAAGCCTTCGAATATCTGATTTATTCTCGGATCCAGTGAAAAAGTGTGGACAAGAATCTTAGTGAAAAGATTGCTTTTGTAAGCTTGTAATAAGGTCATATTCTCTCTTTACAGTCAAAGTATATTATAAAAATGAATACCTCATATCCCCTATCATTGTGTCTCTTTCTTTTTATAGGGAACATGTTCCTAAAAACCCTAACAATACAAGTGCACAGAATATGCACTAGAAGTTGAACTACGACTTTAGGGAGACTTTTTCTCTTAGAGCTTGGAGTATTTGAGGTGGTTTATGTTCAAATTGTTGTTTTCCTTGCATTGTCTCTAGTTGGAATGAACCCTTGTTTGCTTTGGTTGTGATTTTGTACGGATCATCCCAGTTTGTTCCCAGCTTGCCTTCTCGGAGGTCTTTGCTCGCTTGAGTTTTGGCTTTTAGCACGTTGTCCCCGACTTTAAGCGGCAGAACCTTTTCTTTCTTGTTGTAATAGTGTTTTGCTTGTTGTTTTTGGGCGACCTTTTTTTATGTACGCCATATCTCTTCGTTCATCGATTTCGTCGAGTTCCTACCTTCTGCTCTCATTGTTTTTGTTCTTCATTCTCCGACTTCGACTGGTATTACTGCCTCGGTCCCATATACCAAAGAGTATGGCGTCCTCATGTGCTCGTCTTTGGAGTTTTTCGGTAGACCCATAATACTTCTGATAGTATTTTCGGCCACAACCCCTTGGCATCGTCGAGCTTCTTCTTCATGATGTTTAGTATGGACTTGTTGGAGGAATCTGCTTGCCATTACCCGTTGGGTGATATGGGGTTGAGAGTATCCTCTTGATATGCCATTTCTCGAAGAATTTGGCGATTTTCTTTTCTACGAACTGGGGTCCGGGTTCACAATTGATCTCCTTGGGTAGGCTGTATTGGCAGATGATGTTCCTCCAAAAAAGGTGATTACCTCTTGTTCATGTATTTGGGAAAATGCTCATTCTTCTACCCATTTAGAGAAATAGCTAGTTATAACCAAAAAGAATCGTACATTACCTCGCCCTACTAGGAGGGTGCCCACGATGTCCATTCCCTATTTGATGAATGGCCACGGGGAGGTGATTGAGTGGAGGTATTTGCCTGCTTAGTGAATCATTGGAGCATACTTTTGGCACTGTTCGTATTTTCTCACGAAGTCTGAGGTGTCCTTTTCTTGGTGGGCCAATAGTATCCCGCCCGTATTAGGCACATGACTAGTGCTCGATTGCCGAAGTAAGCACCGCAATAGTCTTCATGGACTTCTTCGAAGACGTACTGGGTCTGGTTTGGGCCCAGACATTTCGCCAAAGGGCCGTCATAAGTTGATGAGTTGTGTTTTATTTTGATGACCTAACAAACTTTTATGTGAAGAACCAGGTCGAGGACCTAATGCACATACAGCATCACAAGTCATCTATGTCTTCAGGAATTTCGGATCATACATTTCTGAATAAGGACGGACCAGCTGATGGGACATGCTCCCTCATCGGACTCACAGATTCAAGAACAAGTAAACTTGACAGCTGTAAAAAGCTGTGACAAAAAAGTGACTGGCTGTCACTGTTCATGCTACAGTGTAGCAACAGTGCAGAAGTCACTTCCTTGTGGTTGAGCCTTGTACCCTCAAGACATTGGGCATCCTACTTGGGATGTGTAATGTATGAGAATATCTTGAAGCAAAAAGAACAACACTTTCTCACTTGAGAATTTACAAAAGAATATTCAAGCATTAAGTGCTCTCAAGCATTAAAGACTCAAGAGCTTCAAGATCAAGAAGACAACTCCACTAAGGCCTACACAACGTGTTCATCAAGTATTGATATTGTCCTTAGTTGAGTTGTAATCTTGTATTTTGTTTTCATTGTATCCTACTAGCTTTTGTAGAAGCAACTAGTTAGGAACCTTTAATCTCTCATTCTCTAAACTGTTGTGTGGCTAAGGTTAGTCATGTGTCAAAGTCTTTGTAACTAGATAGTTTCAAAGTGGCTTGTAAGAAGTATTACAAGTTAGTGTGTAGAAGTCTTTGTAAGGTTGCCTTTCAAAGTGGCTTGTAATAGTTTAGATTACAAGTTAGTGAAGTTGAAATCCTACAAGTATAGGTCGTGGTTTTTGTCCCCTTGAGTGGGATTTTTCCACGTAAAAATCCCTTGTCTCTTTACTTGTCTTTCTAACTCTTAACTCTCTGGTAACCAGTAGAGGACCTGGTACCTCTACTGTTTGGTGGACTCTTAAGAACTATCATTTGGTATCAGAGCGGGTTCTTTCTAAATGGTTAATACCAAGAAAGGATCTGTAATGTCTTCTCCACCAACCTTCGAAGAGGGACAGTCAACATATCGACCTCCGAGGTTCAATGGTCAATACTATGGGTGGTGGAAGACTCGCATGCACGAATTCATCATGGATGAAGATTCAGAGTTATGGGACATCATTTGTGATGGACCTCACGTTCCTATGCACAAGGTGGGAGAGGTTGAATTGCTGGTGCCAAAAAAGAGACTGTATTATAATGATGCCGATAGAATAGATGTGGAAAAGAACTATCGTGCCAAGAAAATTCTAGTGTGTGGAATATGACCGGATGAATACAACAGAATTTCTGCTTGTCATTCTGCTAAAGCAATCTGGGAAGCCCTGCAGACAGCCCACGAAGGAACAACACAAGTAAAGCAATCAAAGATAGACATGCTCACTACCGAGTATGAGTTGTTCAAGATGAAGGAAGATGAAAATATACAAGACATGCATACCAGGTTCACTTCCATCATCAACAAGCTTCACTCTCTAGGAGAGATCATTCCCAGGAACAAGCTAGTACGAAAAACCCTAAGTGTTATACCTAGTTCCTGGGAAAGCAAATTAAATGCCATCACTGAGGCAAAGGACTTGCAAATCCTAACAATGGATGAGTTGATTGGGAACCTGAAAACTTACGAGATGAAAAGGAAAAAGGACAATGAAAGAAGAGAGCCCAAAAAGGAGAAGAACCTAGTTCTCCAAGCTGAAAAACAAGAGACAAGTGAGGAAGATCATGACATGGCCTATCTCACCAAGAGATTCCAGAAGATGGTTCGAAAGAATGGTGGAATACCAAGAAGAGGCAGCTCAAGCAAGCCTAGGAACCATGACTTGTGTCATAAGTGTGGTAAGCCAGGTCACTTCATAAAAAACTGCCCGCTACTGAAACAAGATACCAACAAATTCAACATGGACAAAGCTCCAAACAGGAACCAGGTTCCGGAGAGGAGATTCAGTAGGAAGAGTGCAACTGACAATGTTGTAAGGCAAGCCCTTGCTTCTTGGGAGATTCATCCAGTGAATCATAGGAGGAACCTGAAGCAGAAAACAGGTCCATGATGGCTGTTGAAAACAAGGCAAAGGAGTACGACTCATTGTTTGCTCTCATGGCTCAATCAGATGAAGAAGAAGAAGAAGATGACACAGAAGAGGTAAATTTCAGGGATGTTCAGAGAAATCTGAAATCCTACTCTCCTAAAAAATTGTTGTCCCTGTCTAATGTTCTCATTGATACATACTATGTCTTAGTCGAAGATAAGGACCTTTTGGCTACTGAACTAGGAGAAGTAGAAAAAACTAGAGATGACCTATTAATGGTAGTAGAGGATCTAAAGAACACCTTAGGCAATCTTGAAAAAGAAAAGAGAGAAGATAGGACTGCAGTGATGAGAGATTTGAAAGAAAAAACTGAAAGCTTAGGTCTTGATAAAACTAGGTTGAATGAAAGAATAAATGTTGTAGAACAAGAAAGAAATAACCTTCAAGATAAAATCTCATGTCTAGAGGAAACCATCCAGGAGCTCAAACTAGAACCTGGTCCATCAAGTGTAGAAAAAGGAAAGGAAATAGCTAGTGAAAGGTATGTCACACTTGAGAAAGATTTGAATGAAGCAAGAGTAAGTCTGTGTAGGGAGTTAGAGAAAAACAAAGAGCTTCATGTTGAATTAAGTAAAGTGAAATTTGACTTAAAGAAGTCTCTAAACTGTACATGGTCGTCAGATGCTGTCAATGCCATATACTTTAACAATAGTGGAAGTAGGCAGGGAATTGGATTCCAAAAGGAGAAGACTCCTTATAATCCTCACAGAAAATATTTCACAGTCCCTGACAATTGGCTTTGTACTCATTGTGGGAATAATGGACACTTCAAAGAAAACTGTCTAGCCAGAGACCAGCCAGTAAGGAAAAATAAAATATTTGCAGGCAGGCAAAAACCTGAGCAGGGACCCGGTCCCAGCAAGAAACACAAAATCCTGCCAGCATGGACTAGAAGAGTTCTCATTCACCCATTTCCAAATTACAAGGGACCCAAACTTGTTTGGGTTCCTAAATCTNAAACACAAAATCCTGCCAGCATGGACTAGAAGAGTTCTCATTCACCCATTTCCAAATTACAAGGGACCCAAACTTGTTTGGGTTTCTAAATCTGACCACTAACTTGCATGTGCAGGGATCAGCGAGGGAAAGTGGACTATAGTGGATCATGGACAGTGGATGCTCAAAGCATATGACTGGAAATACTATGGATTTTCTCTCACTGAAGGCCCTGCAAGGAGGGGATGTATCCTTTGGAAATGGAAAGAAAGGCTATATCCTTGGTGTTGGAAGAGTTGGAATATCACTGGAACACTCAATAGAAAACGTTTACTATGTGAATGGACTAAAATACAGTCTTTTGAGTGTTTCACAAATCTGTGATAAAGGAATAAGGTGGAATTTTTGTCAAAAACATGCACTGTTACAAGTCTAGTAACTGGAGAGGTGGTGTTGATAGCCAAAAGGTACAAAAACATCTATGTTGCTGATTTCAAATCTCTGGAAGCAGGTGAGGTTAATTGCCTAAAGGCAATTGAAGATGATGTTGAACTTTGGCACAGAAGACTAGGGAATGCCAGTTTCTCTCTATTAAACAAATTGATTAAGAGGGACCTGGTTCGTGGTCTACCAACGTCAAGATTCAAAGACCACAAAGTATGTGATGCCTGTGCAAAAGGGAAACATGTAAGGTCATCCTTTAAACCAAAGAAGGATGTCAGCACATCCAGGCCTCTTGAACTCTTCCATATGGATCTATGTGGACCAATGAGAATTGCAAGTAGGGGTGGAAAGAGATACATTTTTGTGATTGTGGATGACTACTCCAGATTCACTTGGACACTGTTTCTTCGATCAAAAGACGAGACATTTGAGATATTTGTGGCCTTTGTTAAAAGAATTCAAGTGAAAATGAACATAAAGGTATCTTGCATCAGATCTGATCATGGAACAGAGTTTGACAATGCAAGTTTTGATGAATTTTGTATTGAGAATGGAATTACACACAATTTCTCAGCTCCAAGGACTCCTCAGCAAAATGGTGTGGTAGAACGGAAGAACAGGACCTTGGAAGACATGGCTCGAACGATGCTCATAGACAGTGGGATTGCAAAGAATTTCTGGGCTGAGGCAATCAACACAGCGTGCTACTTGGTGAACAGGTGCATGATCAGGTCCTTCCTGAACAAAACTCCTTATGAACTGCTCAATGGAAGAAAGCCCAAGGTAACTCATCTAAGGGCTTTCGGCTGCAAATGCTACGTGTTGAACAATGGGAAGGATCAGCTGGGAAAATTTGATGCCAAGAGTGATGAAGGAATTTTTCTGGGCTACTCCTCTCAAAGCAAAGCATACAAAGTGTTCAATAAAAGAACTAAATGTGTGTAAGAGACTGTTCATGTACTCTTCAATGAATCTCCATTCTCAACCAAAGAGAACAATGGTGATGATCAAGACAATGAACCACTTTTGGTTCCAGGAGAAATCTATGATGTGTCAAATGGGAAGGCTGACATGCTAAGTCAAACAAAGGAGACATTGGAAGACAACTCAACACTGCCCTCAGGACCTCAGGAGGAACCTGGTACCCATATCTCTCCCACAGAAGCTGAGGAAAGAGTTGAAGATGCAGTGGAAAGCACTCCTCAAGCTGCAGAACAGGAATCACAGGGAAGCCTAACCAACATGCCGAGTACCTCTACCAATCAGATTCAGGTTCCAAATTGGAAGCATAAAAGCTCTCACCCACTTGATAACATAATCACCCCTCTTGATTCTGGAATTCAAACCAGATCAAAAACCAGAAATTCCTTAGCCTTCTCAGCCTTTCTGTCCCAAATTGAACCTAAAAATATTAAGTAAGCTCTAAAGGACGCCGACTGGATTGTGGCTATGCAAGAGGAAATCCATCAGTTTGAGAGAAATAAGGTTTGGCACTTGGTACCTCGACCCTCAGGTAGAACCATCATAGGAACCAGGTGGGTGTTCAGGAACAAAATGGATGAGAATGGGAAAACTACTAGAAACAAAGCAAGGCTGGTGGTTCAAGGCTACAATTAATAAGAAGGGATTGATTATGATGAAACATTTGCTCCAGTTGCTCGTATGGAAGCCATTCGAATTCTCATTGCCTTTGCATCCCATATGGAATTCACCTTGTTCCAAATGGATGTGAAGAGCGCTTTCTTAAATGGTTATCTCAAGGAAGAAGTGTATGTCAAGCAACCCCCGGGGTTTGAAAGCCATGTTCATCCAGAACATGTGTTCAAGTTAGACAAAGCCCTGTATGGATTGAAACAAGCCCCTAGAGCGTGGTATGAAAGGCTATCAAAGTTTCTACTCGACAATGGTTTTATTAGAGGGAAAATAGACAACACCTTGTTTCTAAAGAAACGAGGAAGGAACCTTCTCATTGTCCAGGTCTATGTGGATGACATTATTTTTGGAGCTACAACAGACTCTCTGTGTAAAGAGTTTGCAACGCTTATGGGAAGTGAGTTCGAAATGAGCATGATGGGGGACCTGAACTTCTTCCTGGATCTTCAAGTCAAACAGTCCATCAAGGGTACGTGCATCAGTCAGCAGAAATACATCAAGGAACTACTCAAAAGGTTTGATATGGAGGCTTCCAAGGTTATTGACACACCCATTGCAGTGGCCACCAAACTTGACATGGATGATGCTGGCAACCTTGTAAATCAAACCATGTATAGAGGGATCATTGGATCACTTCTCTATCTTACAGCCAGCAGACAAACATAGTCTTCAGTGTGGGACTGTGTGCAAGATTTCAATCTAATCCCAAGGAGTCACATCTGAAAGCAGCTAAGAGGATCCTGCGCTACCTCAAAGGCACACAGGACCTGGTCCTTTACTATCCTTCAGGTGACAATTTTAATCTTATTGGTTATGCCGACGCTGACTATGCAGGTTATCTTGTAGATAGGAAAAGCACTTCAGGTATGGCTCATTTTATTGGATCTTGCCTAATCTCATGGGGCACAAGAAAGCAGAACTCAGTAGCACTATCCACAGCTGAAGCAGAATATGTTGCAGCTGCCTCTTGCTGTGCTCAACTGTTGTGGATCAAACAACAATTGGAGGATTTTGGAGTTTTCATTGACAGCATTCCGCTCCTATGTGACAACACAAGTGCACTCAATATGGCAAAAAACCTTGTTCAACACAAAAGAACCAAGCACATTGATGTGAGACATCACTTCCTCAGAGACAATGTTGAAAAGGGACCCATCTGCATGAGATTCTGTTGCACTGAAGATCAAATTGCATACATTTTCACTAAAGCTCTTGGAAGAGAACACTTTGAGAAGAACAGACTGGCTCTGGGCATGCTGAGACCCAATTAGGAACCTGGTTCTCCTATGGCTTACATGTCTTACTGAGGATAAGGAGCTAAGGTGTTTTCCTAATAAAGTCTAACTCACTTCTATACCGTTGCAGGTAGACACGCATGGTGATTACAAAATTTAATGATGTGGCACTGTAGACCATAAAAGGACTGTACTCTCTTTTCTCAAAATAAAACCAGTATGGGACCTGGTTCCTGTACACCAGGTTAGTAGTTACATGCGTTTCTTTTCCTCTTTCTCAAAAAGGTAACTGCATTAATTACTGCTGCCACTATTCTCTTGTTCTCTCTCTCTGCCTATTCAGAAAACACATCAATCAAGTCCTCCCTTACACCTTTCAACTCCCCTACACGTTCTCCCACTTTTCAAAAAACCGTCACTTGGACAGGTTTCCCTTCCTCCTCCTCTCTACATAACTCCTCTTCTCTCACCACTCCTATCACTCTCACTTCTCTGAACCCAAAAAACTTCCTTCTCCTCTACTTCTCCTCTCTCTCTTACTCACTGTGATAAAAAATGGCATCTCAAGACGAAATCGTTTCCTCCTCCATGGCTACCGACCTTAATATCACCCCTGGTGAGGGACAAGTTTCCTCACCATCCAAGGAAACCCTATCTGCTTCCAAGCCATCTTCACCTCCCCCAGTACCAGAATCATCTCAGGGAGCCTCAGTCCCTGAAGCTTCTCACCTCGACTCGGAAACCCTAACCCCTTCAGTCACTGCTTCACCTCCATCTCCCTCTGTACCTCTATCTGCGCCACCTATTCCTGGCACATCTCCCACTTCTGATTCCTCATAGGGAGATCCAAACCAGTAAATTAACTCTGCTTTTCTCACTGCTCAAACCCCCATGGAGTCCCCGGACAAAGAAGCCGCCGAAAATATCATTGCCATTTCTTCAGAAAAACCCTCTAAAGGATCTTGTCCTCTTCCTGAGACTCTGGAAGCCTCATCATCTGCTCTTAAAGATGCTGGCACCATGGTTCCTTTTGAGTCTACTCAGCATGAGACTCAAAAATCTGGTAAGGGACCTGGTACACCTCCATCTAGGGGTGTGCATTCGATTTATCGATTGGATTTTGACCCTTATCTATAATTACTTATCGATTATCGATTTATACATATGCTTATCGTTATCGTTTCAATAAGGTTTCGATTTTTTCGATTTCGATTTATCGATATTTGGGGCTTATCGATTCGATTATCGATTACACAAATAAGAAAATTTGATGTTCCTTAAGTATCAGAATAACTTAAGAATCATAGTAACAATTGTTCCTTCTACAGATGCCGGTTTCTACAAAGCATTCAAGCTTTTTTAGGCTCATTTTATTCTGTACCAAATCCATGCCGTATGATTCTTTCATATATGTTTGATATAGACTTATATCTAATCCTAGGAAACAATTTGCATGCATAGCTAGTATGTTTAAATTAAATGCCGCTATTGAAAAAATTGAACGTAACCACATTTAAGGAGGAAATAAAGGAAGAATTCTTGAATTAATAGCAAAATAGTAACCAGTAGACAGAGAAACTCGGAGAATCCTATATAAAGCTGCTATTACACTAAAGAATTTTTGCTCTCTCTTTTACGTTTTTTTCCTTTGCTTGACTGTTCATTTGACCAGAAAAGTGTCAGCACACTAAAAACAAACAGAGCAAGTTACAAATGCTTTTACAACAATCAGAAGTCACCAACCTGCTACCAACTGATAACAAACAATCTCAAATAAAATGGACATGCTGTCAAACCCTTTAGTGACAGGCTAAAGCCACAGAATCAAACAATCGCAAATAATTTTAATACACCTGCAATCAGAATGTTAAGCGCAGAACTGTTCTTATGAAAATTATGCTGGATGAACATTGAACACAATAGAGATTAGAGCGTGAAACTGGACCTGCAGCTCTTCTTCTTGCACAGAGTAATTTTAAGACACCAAACTTGACATCTGCTGGAGAATTACACAAACTCCTCACGACAATGTCCAACAAGTAGAATTACACATTACACAAAAAGTTTGACATCTGCTGGAGACCATGCTGCCAGGATTAAATTTAATCCATCAAATGCAATATCATGCTACAAAGGCAAATCAGCCGAGAAATTACTTGCAAGAAAAAGCCAAATCCTCAAATAAAGTACGAATCCAGTAGAATCAAAGTAAAAAGAACTAATCCACAACCACATTGAAGTAAATATCACGATGAGATGAAGTAAATATTACAGTCTTAAACGAGTTGAATGAACCAAAGCAAGATGAAGTCATCACTCCTCGCTCTTGAATCTACATATCAAAATAAAAAGTTGCATACAAGAAGCAATTGAAACTTATTTGTACATCATCACACTAATAAGGTGGAAAATGATACCAATAAAAAAAAGTTGCTCAAAAAAGAAATATGGCGTGAAGTGTGAGCCTGTGAGGTCCAGAAAATATTAAACTCATGTCCATTTATTTTGTCACTTTGTTAATTATTTAGTTTGATTCATGTAGTTCTTTATGTGTTAATTGGATCACGATCTTTTCCATTTTAAACAAAGCATCTATAAGGTATAAATAGTTCCTATCTGCAGAGATGCAATCTATGGAACAAGATTTGATGAATATCCACTGTTTCATCACAGAACATACTAAGAATTCTGAACTTGTTTTATATCAAAGCAACCTCAAGATTTCAACTTCTCGTGACTTCATCTTGTTTTCAAAAAAGTAAAATGTTTTTTTTTCTTTTTCCAATTACCTGCTGTTTAAAAATGAAAATCCTTTTCGGAAACCCTTAAAAGCAGTTCTGTTGATCTTATTTAAAGAAAAACATTCACTTTGGCTCCATTGTACCATGCTTCTCAAATTGAAAGAACTATTGTGGCATCGCTTCGAGTTTTTGTGTTTTCAATTCAATGACTTGTTGAGAATCGCTGTTAGTGTGTACACTTATATAAAATTAAGCATTTGTTCAAGCATCACGTTCATAGTTTCTATAAAATTTAGTAATTTACCCTTATCAAACAGAATTTTTTTTACTGAGAGAACCCATTTGGAGATAGAGAATTACTAGATCTGTGGGATAAACCGAGAAAGGAGGAATTTTGAGTGAAGAAAATTTGAGGCTTCAGCTCTAAAGGGGCAGAAACAAAACAGTTCTGCCAAAAACGTTGAGTCTTGAGTAGAGCTTGACTCTTGAGGAACTTCAGATTCTGAACTGAAGCAGAAGCGGCTCGCCGGCACCTGAACTGAACAGGTGAAGTCATGACTTGTGAAGAGGAAATAATAGGGTAGGGGAAAATCTTGAGGAACTTCAGAAGGCAAAAGC
>MDKH01042639.1:0-17801 GCA_005239495.1 Nicotiana undulata
GAGTACTCACGCCCTTCTGCGCATGTTGTTCCCCATGTGCAGATCCAGGTCCTAGTACGCGGTGTCTCAGCTAGCCGGCAGCAGCGGTATCAGGAGACTCGAGGTATAACCTGCAGTGTCCGCTAATCTCCGAGTCCCCTTCCTATCTTGCAGTTGTAGTACTTGTAGATGAAACTATACGGTCTTTTCTATCCAGTTGTACCTATTGAGCAGTAGAGTAGTTTGTGATGTATTGTGATATTCTGGGTTCTGGGTTCTGGGTAAAGTAACTGTTAAATGCCGAGCGGCGTCGACTTTAGTATGATTTATTTCACTTACTATTAATTTACCTGTTTTATCTAAATTTCTCTTAAGTAATAGGCTTACCTAGTCGTCTAGACTAGGTGCCGTCACGAGACCCAGTCGGAGGGAGAATTGGGTCGTGACACACACAGAATAAGAATCATTTCATATTGAGGACTCCGAAATCCTTTGTTACTAGATCTCTCTGATTGACTAACGCGTGAGAATATATTCTTTTCCTTTGTCTTGCACGATAGGTATATACACATTTTGAGAGCTTGTGCAATAATGAGAACAAGTAATACTCTTGAATTGCTTAATTCAGTTTACTCAACATGTGTGTGAAGAACAAGGCTGAAGTACTTGTCCTTTACAATTATGCAAGTAACATGAATCAGTCTAGTTTTTCGGTATTAAGCTATTGAGTTGTAATTTTATCTTCCGTTGAAAAGTACATTTGTTTTAGTTGTTTAACTTTTACATCAACAAGACAGAGTGACTTGCAAGTGTGAGATAGTTGTGGGAATGTTAGAGTGAGTTGTATTAGGTTTAGATTTCAAGAGTTGTAATCCGAATATTTTGGCTCATTTATTCTAGCAGAGTTTTAGAGTTAACCCTACGAGGTAGGTTGTTATTTTTGTAATTTTGAGCCGGGTGATTTTTCACGTTAAATCTTATCTTTTGCTTATTCGCACTTTTGTTTTTACTGCACCTAAAGACACTAAGTAAAGAACCACTAAGTCAAATTCTAGGAAGCACTCAAATTAAAAATTAGTATCATAGCAGATTCTCCCATATCAGACTAATATCTTGCGAGATCCTAAAAGATGAGTGCATCAACGGAAATTAATTAAAGACAGTCCGCTACTAGACCATCGATGTTAAATGGCTAATACCATAGTTGGTAGAAGGCAAGTATAGAGGATTTCGTAACAACAGAAAATTATGAACTTTGGACCATAGTCAATCGATGTCCTCTTGTTCCAACCAAACAAAATAAGCAGGAAGTTGATGTTCCTAAAGATCGATCTGAATTTATGGCAGCTAATTTCAGAATGAGGAAAAAAAATACTAAGGGCAAGAAAATTCTGAAATATGTCCTTGATCTTGGTAAGTACAACAGAATGTCTTCTTGCTCAAATGCTAAGAAAAATTATAAAGCTCTTCAAATAACTTATGAAAGGATAACTCAGGTGAAGAATAGGTAACTGCTAGGAGACCTAACATTATCTTTAATTGAAGTCTACGTGTGAGGTTTCAAGAAAATCTAGAGGGATCTCACTTGAAGGCAATACTCAAATATCTAAGGGGACACATGATCTATGTTTGAAGTAACCTAGTGGGTATAATTGTCACGACTTGGGATCCCACCATCGGGATCGTGATGGCGCATAACATATCACTTGCTAGGCATGCCAACATTAGCTAAGTTACTTAACCAGTTTTAACATTTCAGAATCAAACCATTAATGATAATAACCTGTAATCATATTAAACTGAATAATGAAGTACTAAAAGGCGAAGTCTAAACTTATACCGGAACCTGGAGTCACGAATACATGAACATCTAGAGTACTACAGATAATGTCTGAACAAAATACAACTATTTGAAACTAACTAAAAAGTAAATATAGAATAGAAAGGGGACTTCATGTTGCAGACATGGAGCAGCTATACCTCAAGTCTCTTAAAGTAGCTGAACCTGAGCAGTCTTGCTACGCGCCACTAGAACTTGCACCGGTATCTGCACAAGAGTTGTAGAATTATAGTATGAGTACAACCGACCCCATGTACTCTGTAGGTGTCGAGCCTAATCTCGATAAAGTAGTAACGAGACTATGGCAAGTCACTTTCAAATAACCTGTACGGAATAATAATAACAGAAAAAATAGGAATAAAAATAAAGCAATAAACTCATATAGACTGACCCGCAGGTTAACTACAAGAGAGCCCAGAATAACATAGTCTCAAGTCTCATATCACAATATCGAGGATAACTCAACAATCACAAACAATTATAACATATCAAATCTGTTGCGATGCGCAACCCGATTCCACCATATCATCATCCGTTCATATTCATTCATATCATTTCAATACCATTCACTCCCTTTGTGGCGTGCAACTCCATCCCCAAACAATTTCAAATCATCAACATACACAATTTAACAACATATTTACAAAATATCAACATAAAGAAGGTGAATATACAAGACAGTAAAGAACCACAGATTTATCGGAGAATATTTAACATCTCGAAATCTCAAACTTCACCAATTCATCAGTATAAAATAGTTAAACAACTCACATAAGTGAAACAACATTATCGAGTGAATCAACTAATATAAGAAGAATAAAACAGATAAAACATGTGACAATTAAAATATACAATTAAAAGAAGTAGAAATAGGTAGCAATAAGCAGAAACCATGTGAGGGATGAACAAATTATAGCAAGTAATGGCTAAATAACAAGTGACAATTATAGCATATAAGTAAAGTAAATACATGTAAAATGTTAAGCATATACGGGTTATGAGAATGATAAGTGCATCAGTCAACATTCGAGGACGAATGTTCCAAAGGAAGGAATAATGTTATACCCCATATTTACGTGAAAGTATGCCAAAACCTCGGAAATGAGATGTTATATCCCGCATTTTTGTACTTTATAGTTTCGTCGTAAGTTTATCGATGTAAGCTAGAAAATGAGATGTTACATCCCGCATTTTTGTACGTTAAATAATTGTCGTAAGTTAATCGACGTAAGCTCGAGAATGAGATTATTTTGGGAAATAACTATTATGCTATTTCAAACAAGGGATAAGTAAATTCGTGAAGGTTAGAGGGTTAACAAATTGAAGAAAATGAGTTTAGTCGAAGTTTGACAATTTGGGATAAAATACGGTCCGAACTATAATACCCGGTATTTATAGACTAGTGCCATACACGGTACTATATGACCATGATAGTAAGGTGTATAAGGTATGTTAAAAGTGAGTAGTATTTTAAGTAAATTGAGGTAATTCTTAATTATTTGGGTAATTGGTTAATTATTGGGTAATCGGAGATTACCTAGTTAACTAAGGAGTTGTGGGTGATTAATTATAGAATGTGGTTAAGAAAAAACACCTCCTACATTTCAGCAAACCAATCCAAAATTCGTAACTCTTAAGTCATTAGAATTAGGTGGCAATTAAAGGGTTATGTGGTTAGGCCACTACTTAGTAGGACCCACACCCAATTCAACTTACTTATTAAGCCTTTCTAACTTAAGTAACTAAGAATCTTAAACAACTCAACTTATTTAAGTAAAGTGAGAATCTTCAACAGTTCACTTACTTATAAGACCACCCTAACTTACTTATATATCACACCTAAGAAACGTGAAATCTTCAACAATTCAATAAGATTTCATAGCATCTAAAGCATCGTGAGATTTTGCCATTACAAGGGAGTACGATATCATCTTTCTCAAGAATATTATACGGATATTTCCTGCTTCGGTCTTGTCGTCATGTGTTTTGTCGCAATTAACGTGTGTTAGAGGGATTGTCAAGAGAATCGACTCATGTATGTTAAGGCTAAGCCCTTCCTTTATTTTGGCATGATCACGTAATTACATGTGTTTGATAACGAGGCATAAAGAGAAGTTCATATTCTCGAATTTATATACATTTTCCTAGTCTCATAAGTTACATTATTCTCCCTTATCGAGATTTTATATTCAATTGAGTATTGTCTTCTTCCAATCAAGAGAGCAAAGGGTCTACGTACGTGTGTGTGTGTGTGTGTGTATATATATATATTACAATATTTTTACCATCATCGAGCTATAATCAGTGGGCAGACCCCTATTGGGCAACCTCTGATGAGATGGTAAGTTATATACCGAGCCTACTGTGGCCAAGCGCCTATGAGCGATCCCAAAATGACCAAGATATAGCAGTTATATATATCGAGCCTTATAAGGTCGGACAACTGTTTTACTTACTATATTGAGAGAGTTGAGTCAGTATTTGCAAGTAAGCATATCTTCATATTGTCTTTGACTCCTAGTTACTTTCAGTTATTATATTATCAGTTCAATTTCATCTTTCAGTTATTCTGTAGCCTTACATACTCGGTACATTATTTTGTACTGACGTCCTTTTGTTGGGGACGCTGCATTTCTTGCCTGCAAGTATAAACAATCAGTTTGACGAGCCCTCATAGTGGACAGGGTTAGCATTCAGCAAAGGATCGGTAAGACTCCACCTCATACGGAGTGCAACCGAGTCTATGAGTCGTCGTGTCAGAATTTTGCTACAGACTTATGGGTAGGCCGGCACCCTGTCCCATTTGATGTCAAAATACCCTTAGAGGTTTTGTAGACAGAGGTTCATTTGGTACAAGTATGTCAGAGGCCTTGACGGCCCAGGTGTATTCATGTTTTAAGAGAGATGATTCATTTACATAGTGCTTCCCCACTCATAGTTATACATTACAAGTTGTGGCCATGATTGGCCCAATTACAAATGATAGTACGATAAGAAAGATATGTTATGATGGTACTCGATTGAGTAAGGCACCGGGTATCCTTCACAACCCATCGGTTTGGGTCGTGACAAAAAGCTTTTCAAAAAGCGACACGGACAACATAAGCAAAACAAGAAACATCCAACGGATCTAATGGAGGTCTCAGAATATGGAAATAAAGGCTACTACTCAGAATGACCTATCGGGTCGTCACATTCTACACCTCTAAAAGAAACGTCTATCCTTGAATGGACATAGAAAAGTACTTGGACGGGCGAAAAGATGTGGGTATCTACTCTGCATATCGGACTCGGACTCCCGCGTAGTTGGCTTGAGCTTTTGACCTCTCCACTTCACCCTCACAGAAGGATAAATCTTAGATCTCAGCTTGCGAACTTGCCGGTCTAGAATAGCCGCCGGCTGCTCCTCATGAGTCAAATCCTTGTCCGATTGTACTGAGAAGATGCCTAATACATGGGACGAATAACCGTAGTACTTCCGGAACATGGAAACATGGAACACCGAGTGAACTGTCAATAAGCTGGGTGTCAATGCAAGTTTGTAGCCACCTCACAAACTCTCTCAAGGATCTCAAAAGGACCAATATACCTAGGGCTCAACTTTCCCTTCTTACCGATCCTTATCACACCTTTCATGGGCTAAAGTCTGAGAAAAACACTATCTCCCACCATGAATTCTACATCATGAGCCCTCCGATCAGCGTACCTATTCGGCCTAGACTAGGATGTACGAAGCCGATCCAAAATCAACTTGACTTTAACCAAGGCATCCCAAACAAAATCAGTGCCCAACAATCTAGCCTCTCCCATCTCAAACCAACTAATTGGAGAACGACAATGCCTACCATATAAGTACTCATAAGGAGCCACGTAAGTACTCGATTGGTAGTTGTTGTTATAGGCGAACTCGGCAATCGGTAGGAGTTGATCCCATGATCCCCCGAAATCCATGACACTAGCACGTAGCATATCCTCCATGATCTAAATGGTGACCTCAGACTGCCTGTCTATCTGGGGGTGAAATGTTGTACTCAACTCAACTCAACCTACATGCCTGGGTCGGAGATAATGGACATTGCAAACCGTGAAGATGAACAATTTGACGAATATAGATCTGAGCCAGTTGCTTTGAAGAATAGGTAGCTGCCATCGGAATGAAATATGCCAACTTGTTCAACCTATCTACAATGACCCACACTGTATCAAAAAATTTCAAAGTCCATGGGAGCCCAAGATAATCTCGAGTCTCTGAAGCAAGCCGCCCGACCTCTAATGCTTGTACTTCACCTGCTGACAGTTCAAACATCGAGCCATATATTCTACTATATCTTTCTTCATTCTTCTCCACCAAAAATGTTGCCTCAAATCCTGATACATCTTGGCGGCACCCGGATGAATGGAATCCTGTGAATTGTGGGCCTCCTCAAGAATAAACTCACGAAGCCCATCCACACTAGGCACACCAAACCGACCCAACATCTGCAAAACCCCACCATCTCCAATTGAAACCCTCTTGGCATCATTGTGCTGCACTGTGTCCTTAAGAACAATAAATGGGGGTCGTCATATTGACGCTCTCTCATGTGCTAATGCAAAGAAGATCAAGAAACCACGCAAGCAAGAACCCTGTTAGGCTCCGAAACATCTAACCTCGCGAGTTGATCGGCCAAGGCCTGAACATCCAATGCTACCCATACTCTCAGCCTTTCTGCTCAAGGCATCGGCCACCACATTGGCCTTCACATGATGGTACAAAATGGTGATATCATAGTCTTCTCATAGCTCTAACCACCTCTGCTGCCTCAAGTTTAGATCTATTTTCTTAAATAAGTGCTTTAGACTCCGATGATCTATGAATACCTCTCACGACATGTTTTAGAGGTAATTTCTCCAAATTTTCAATGCATGAACATTAGCTTCCAACTCTAAATCATGAACGAGGTAGTTCTTGTCATGAACCATCTGCTGCTGCGACACGTAGGCAACCACCCTACCATACAACATCAATACCACACCAAGCCCAATACGTGATGCGTCGTAATACACCGTGTAAGAACCCAAACTCGTAGCCAACACCAACACCGGAGCTGTAGTCAAAGCAGTATTGAGCTTCTGAAATTAAAGTCACACCCAAACCATCTTAAAAGAGCACCATTCTGGGTCAACTTAGTCAATGGGGCTGAGATAGATGAACCCCTCCACGCGACAATAATAAATTGCCAAACCCGGGAAGCTCCAATCTATTTAGGATCCACTTCAATGCCCTCAGAAGTTGTAACATGCCCCCAAAAGGCAACCAAATCCAACCAAAAATCACACTTTGAAAATTTTGTGTATAATTGACTATCTCTTCGAGTCTGAAGTACAATATGCAGATGGTACTCATGTTGCTCTAGAGTGGGCGAGTAGACAAAAATATCATCAATGAAGACGATCATAATAAAATCCAAATAGGGTTTGAATACCTTATTCATCAAATCCATAAATGCTGCTTGGGCATTTGTCAATCCAAATGACATCACTAGGAACTCATTGTGACCATAACGAATCTGAAAAGCTGTCTTAGGGACATCTAATGCCCTTATATTCAACTGATGGTAGCTAGATCTTAGATCAATCTTCGAAAACACTTTGGCACCCTAAAGCTGATAGAATAAATCATCAATTCCTGGGAACTAATACTTGTTCTTGATAGTTACCTTGTTCAACTGACGATAATCTATACACATCCTCGTCGAACAATCCTTCTTCTTCAAGAACAACACTGATGCAACCTAGGACGAGACACTGAATCTAGTGAATTCCTTATTAAGCAAATCCTCCAACTATTCCTTCAGTTCCTTCAACTCAACTGGGCCCATATGGTATGGTGGAATAAAAATGGATTGAGTTCCAAGAGCCAAGTCAATACAGAAATGGATATATCTATCAGGTGGCATCCCCAGCAAATCTGCAGGAAACACCTCTAGAAACTCGCGCAGAAATGGTACTGAATACATGGGAGGAACCTCCGCACTAGGATCATGGATATAGGCCAAATATGCTAGACACCCATTCTCGACCATACGTTGAGCCTACATAAGAAATAACTATGCCGGTAGAATGTCCAGGAGTCCCTATCCACTTTAATCGGGGCAGTCCCGGCATGGTTAAGGTCACCGTCTTAGTGTGATAGTCCAAAATGGCTTGATATGGTTACAACCAATCCATACCCAAGATAATGCCAAAGTCCACCATATGAAGAAGTAGAAGGTCTACCATAGTCTCAAAGCTCCCGATAGAAACCACAAATGAGTGATAAATACAATCTAGTACAATAGAATCTCCCACAGGCGTGGACACATAGATAGGATCACTCAAAGATCACAAGGCATAACCAGAAATGAAGCAAAGTAGGATGACATGTATGAATAAGTAGAGCCTAGAAGGATGGCCTTTACCAAAAGAATCCCTACTTCCAGATGAGGCACCAGTGAAACCACCAAAATGATGAGGTTTGTTCTTGGACACTGTCTCTCTACCCTGACTACGAATCATCTCGATCCATCTAGCAATCTCTACGACCCTCCCCCATATCCTCGTCCATCTATAGCCTGAACGGAAAGTAAAACCATCAATAAATCTCCTCACCCTCTCCCTTTATGTGGGAATCATATAGCCGCATGACGGGCTAGATCCACATATCTGGTCTCATACAGGGTAATAGTCAAGCAATCCTTCTGTAGGAGCTCAAACTGCCTACGACACTCCTCTCTCAGAGTGAAAAGGATGAACTCCTCTAGAAATAATTGCGAAAACTAATCTCAAGTAAATGAAGGTAAATCGGATGGTCTGTTCTGAACATAATCTTGCCACCACCCCTTAGCAGAACCAGTCATCTGGAACACTACAAATACGACTCCATTGGACTCCACAATACATATGTAGCGTAATACCTCGTGGCAACAATCCAAATAGTCACGTGGATCCTCAGAAGGTGTACCACCAAAGTGAATAGGAAAGAGCTTGGTGAACTTATCCAACCTCATCAATCCCTCAAATGACATCGCGGGCCTCTTTCTGGAGGTGTAGCAAAAATGGGTTGAACTACCCCATTTAAATTGAACTGCTAGAGTCTGATATACGGGAGCCATCTGCTCTAGAGTGTGAGTGGCAGGAGTCTGTCCTCCTCCCCCAGCCAGAGAGACAAGTGGTGCCATATAAAATACTCCAACCTGAGCCACACTCTCCATGAGTCCAACAAAGCAGACTAGAGTATCCTGAAGTACGAGAGTAACAATAAATCCCTATGTGACCTGAGCGGGTCCGACTGGTGGTCTGAACTAGGATTTCCTCTTCACGATCAATTTGAGGCTCCGAAATGGGTGCTGTTGCACGTGCTCTAGGAAGAGCTCTGCCTCTGCCTCGGCAACTACTGAGGCCCCTGCCCTTACCCCTGGTGGCTGCAACAACGGGCTCTAACTCCTGCCTGGATGTGGATTCTGTGTGTATTCTCACCATATGTGAGAGAATAAGAATAGAATGTTTCAAACTTCAGTAATGGAATAAAGTCACACGATAGAGAAAGAAGGAAGTGAAATTTTCCTCAAGCCTTATAGCCTCTAGAAGATAAGTACACATGTGTCTGTACCGATCCTCCAGACTCTACTGAGCATGCTCATGACTCATGATACATAGGCAACCCAATGCTCTGATACCAACTAATCACCACCAGGAATCCTACCCTCGGGATCGTGATGTCGCCTAACATTTCACTTTCTAGTCACGCCAACATTAGCTAAGTTACTTAACCAGTTTTATAAATTTTGAATCAAACCATTAACGATAACAAACTCTAATCATATGAAATAGACTAATAAAGTACTAAATGAAGAAGTCTAAACTAAAGTAGTTGAATCTGAGCAGTCTTGCTACACGCCGCTCGGACTCACACCGGTATCTGTACAAGAGCTGCAGAAATATAGTATGAGTACAAACGACCACATGTACTCTGTAAGTGTCGAGCCTAACCTCGACGAAGTAGTGATGAGGCTATGACATGTCACTTGAAAATAACATGTATGAAATAACAATAACAGAAAAACAGGAATATAAATTATGCAATAAACTCATATAAACGGACCCGAATATCAACTACTAGAGAGCCCAGAATAACAAAGTCTCATATCACAATACCGAGGATAACTCAACAATATTAAGCAATTATAACATATCAAATATGTTGTGGCGTGCAACCCGATTCCATCATATCATAATTTGTTCATATCATAATCCATCCTTATTCATTCATATCATTTTAGTACCATTCATTTCAATTGCAGCATACAACCCGCTCCCCCAAACAATTTCAGATCATCAACATAAACAATTCAACAATAATATTTATAAAATTTCAACATGAAGAAGATGAATGTACAAGACAATAAAGAACGACAGAACAATCGGAGAATATCTAGCATCTCGAAATACTAAATTTTACCAATTCATCATTGTCAAACAGTTGAACAACTCACATAAGTGAAACGACATTATAGAGTGCATCAACTAAAATAAGAAGAATAATAGTAGGTAAAACATGTGAAAATTAAAATATATAATTAAGGCAAGTAGAAATATGTAGCAAATAAGTAGAAATCATGTGAGGAATGAACAAATGAAGGAAACTAAAATTTAAATAACAAGTGACAATTATAGCATAGAAGTCAAGTAAAGACATGTAACAATTTAAGCATATAACAGGATATATCATGGAATAAACGAAAACATGGAATTAAATATCCGAATCTCGCATGCTAAATCCCATGATGGCGTATATGTCATGACCCAAAATCCTAACTCAGGTCGTGATGGCGCCCAACAGCGGGGTCAGGCAAGCCAACATTTAAACTACTACGGTTCCTTCTCGTTTGCCTTAAACATATCAATATATATGCCAAGTTATAAAGCTTAGATTATTAACCGATTGAGGGTAACTAACCAGTTTTAAACAAAACAGTCATAATGAGGTGTGAGTCCAAATTATGCATATATGTACGAACATAATCTACACAAATATTATATGTGTGCCAGGAACTAGTGTCACGAGTATCACGGGCATACTAACTGGGCATACAAAAGGTAGAATATACAATCCCACTGTCTGAAACAAATAGACGGGAACATAAGCAAAAGAAACTCCATGGTGCTACTGAGGATCGTTAGGAGAAGCAGCTCACCGTGAAGTCAGGTCCGCTACAGTCAATATCTAGCTCCGGTCTGATAACCAGATGCACCAGCCTCAGATCCTGTACAGTTAAGTACAGAAGTGCAACATGAGTACATAAATAAATATGTACCCAGTGAGTATCCAGTCTAATCTCGAAGAAGTAGTGACGAGATGTTGACTTGACACTCACTAAGGTCCAACAGTATAATATATGACAGGATGTAACGAAATACAATAGCCATGTAAGACAGTGAGCAGCAAATACGTATCAAGAACAAATATCCAGGTAACTACTGAAAGTAAACAACAATGTACACCTTCCTTTTCCCCAAATATATGTCAAGCCAATATCAATAAAACAGTACCAAATAGTCATGCGCACACACAGATATGACAACCGGCCAGAGTCAAAGGATTATCTAATCACTGAATAATCGCAAAGCTTCCCCCGCTCGCGAATCATACCTGCGACTTGGGTACTGAAACATTTATACCGAATTACCATAAAGCTTCCCTCGATCGCGAATCATACCTGCGACTCGAGTGCTCACACACTTATACTGAATTACCATAAAGCTTCCCTCGATCGCGAATCATACCTGCGACTCGAGTGCTGACACTCTTATACTGAATTACCATAAAGCTTCCCTCTATCGCGAATCATACCTGCGACTCGAGTGCTGACTCTTATATATACATATATATATATATCGAATTTGTCAATAAGCTTAGTAGGGGCTATACTTTGTAACAAGGATTAATCAACTGGGAATGCAATACAACTTTCCCCATTTCCATACTAATTCCATGATAATAAGTAACTCAAAGTACGCTAAGGATACATATACGTCACGAAAAATATGCTTGTGATCCTTAAAACTACGCGACATAGCATAATAGTCGCTACGTACGGACTCTCGTCACTTTGTACGCACGTAGCCCCCAAAACAATCACACACAACATATAGAACACCTATGGGGACAATTCCCTCTTACAAGGTTAGAAAGGAGACTCACCTCGTGTCGAATCTACCTCTCGGACCAAGAACGCGCCCGCAATTCTGAACTGTACACCTGAGGACTCGTAACTGGAGTAGGAAAAATCTGTGTAATATTCTGGGAAAAGATTGCACCGTACTTTCTTAAAATTGCAAAATCTCACGTTGCTTAAGATAATATGAAATATCGGTTGGAATTATTGAATATCCTCACCTTACTACTTGTCACGACCCAAATTCCCAACCTTAGGGATCGTGATGGCGCCTAACACCACACTTGCTAGGCAAGCCCATGTTAGAAATCGAATAATTTATTTCCTTAATTACTTAAGCATAAATAAATAAATTCCAAATGAACTGAATTAGAATGATTTTCGACAACAATAAAACAGAATAATAATATTGATCGATTAAATAGAACGAACCACCGATTTATTTTAATAATAACTCTAAGACTACTCCAGGGTCTGGTGTCACAATCCATGA
Organism: Nicotiana undulata; assembly: GCA_005239495.1. NCBI lineage: Eukaryota > Viridiplantae > Streptophyta > Magnoliopsida > Solanales > Solanaceae > Nicotiana > Nicotiana undulata. The sequence goes on from MDKH01042639.1 coordinate 12,509, forward strand.
ACTACTAAAGAATACTACAAATAATGGCTAAAAGAATTAGTGTAAATGTTCTGAATATAATAAAACAGTGTAAATAATAATAGGAGAAGACTCTTGGAATCTGCGAACGCCGGCAGATGTACCTCGTGTCTCCGAACGAATGAATAGCCGCTCTAAATATCTCTACTGATGGTCAGTACCTGGATCTGCACAAAACAGTGCAGAGTGTAGTATCAGTACAACCGACCCCATGTACTGAGTAAGTGCCGAGCCTAACCTCGGCGAAGTAGTGACGAGGCTAAGTCGGGCTTCAACAATATAATCTTGAACAACAATAAATACTTAAGGCAAAAGGATAATTAAACAAATGGATAAATAAAGGCTGCAACAAAATAGAATAACTCAGCTATAACCAATTCTCGAATAACTCTTCAAAGTTCCAAACTTTAACCTTAAATAACATAGTACGAAAATATTTAAAGAGTAGTAAAATAAACATTTTGGCTTTTAAAAACTTTGATTCTCTTTTTCTTGAAAAATCAGTAAAATATAAATGTAAATATCCTCCCTTATCACTCCTTGTTGCGGCGTGTAACCCACTCCCACCTGTCCTCCCTTATTGCTCCTCCCGAAAATATCTCCCTTATTACTCCTGTTGCGGCGTGCAACCCGATCCCACCTTTCCTCCCTTATCACTCCTTGTTGCGGCGTGCAACCCGATCCCACAAGACATATCATACCAATTTATTCAAAATTTTACAAATCAGGCCAAGCCTTTCACAATACTTTTGTTTCAACAAATAAAAATAATAAACTGCAATTTTCTCAAGACTTCATCAATAACCTTTCAACCATGGAACCAACAAGACTATCAAAATATATACATTTATTCCATAAAACAATACCAAACCTCTCAGCCATATTTATAACACGAGGGAACTAGTTCAAACAACCAATACTCTTTCCAAACGGTCACAACAATAACTAACAACAATTCAACAAGGCCAAATTGTCACGACCCAATTCTCCCTCCGACTGGGTCTCGTGACGGCACCTAGTCTAGACGACTAGGTAAGCCTATACCTTAAGCAAAATTTAGATAAAATAGGTAAAATAACAGTAAGCGAAATAAATCATAATAAAGTCGACGCCGCTCGGCATAAACAGTTACTATACCCCAGAACCCGGAATATCACAATACATCACAAGCTACTCTACTGCTCAATATGTACAACTGGATAGAAAAGACAGTATAGTTTCATCTACAAGTACTACAACTTCAAGATAGGAAGGGGACTCGGAGATCTGCGGACGATGCAGATTATACCTCGAGTCTCCTGATATTGCTGCTGCTGGCTAGCTGAGATACCGCGTACTAGGACCTGGATCTGCACATGGGGAAAACATACGCAGAAGGGCGTGAGTACTCCACATTCGGTAGCCAGTAAGTGCCAATCCTAACCCCAGACAAGTAGTGACGAGGTCAGGTAGAGGCCCTACTGAGGTTTGCAAAGTAACATATATAGAGAACAAGTAGGTAAAATAGGTGATAATCGACAGGAATTATAAGTAAAGGCTAGCAAGAAACGGTATAATCAAATGCTCGGATCCACGCAATATATATCTAAATCTCTGTAAGAAAGTAAAGGTACAATGCAATGAAATATGAGGGAAAGGCTCAATTCTCTGCCCGCAATCCCTATGTATGCAATGCAGTGTGAGGAAAAGGCTCAGGTCTATGCCCCCAATTCCTGTATGCAATGCAGAATGAGGGAAAGGCTCAAGTATATGCCCGCACTCCCTGTATGCAATGCAGAATGAGGGCAAGGCTCAGGTCTATGCCCGCAATCCCTGTATGCAATGCAGAATGAGGGAAAGGCTCAGGTATATGCCCGCAATCCCTGTATGCATACGTAATATAAAGTAAATCTCCAAAATAATGTAGTTTAAGGGTTTGAGGAAAAACCAGTTGGAAATCTCGAAGAAAAATCATTAAATCAGTTTCAAGGAATAGTAACGATTAGAAAATCAGTTAGAAATCAATTTACCATGATAAATCTTAAGTTATTATGCAATTTAAATGATAGCAGTAATAATAGAGTTGAAAAGGAAGCATTATGTAGAAAGAAATAAGGAACTTCAATGAAAATATCCCATACACGCGCTCGTCACCTCACGTACACGGGGTTTTTATAGGAAAAACTAGTAAAAATGCCTAAGGAGATTCCCCAACACAGAGTTAGGCAAGCCACTTACCTTGACTGCATAAATCAACTCTGTACCACTCTCTTGCCACGAGTATCCAACTCCAAGTGGCCTAGATCTATTCAATTCGATTGCATATTGTCAATATCATTTCAAGAAATCAAAGTAACTAATTAATTCGAAGCTAATACGCAAAATTAGGAATTTGACCAAAACGCCCCTCGTGCCCACATCTCGGATTCGTGTAAAATTTAAATTTTCCGAACACTTATTCAATCAAGAGTTTAACCATATGAAAGTCCCTCAAATCGGAGGTCAATTACCCAATCAAAACCCCAAAATTAGGTCTAAGAAGTTTCTTCCATTTTCCCTCAATTTTAACTCAAAAATCATGAATTTAAGGGTGGGATTTAAGATTAGGAACGTGGGAATTAACCTATGGTGGTATAAAATCACTTACCTCGTTTACCTAGGTGAAAATCCCCTCAAAAATCGCCTCTCCCGAGCTCCCACAACTCAAAAATGGTGGAATAACATAAACCTCGGATTCTTAGAATATGAACAGGGATTTCCGCTCCAGCGGTCCCTTAACCGCACCTGCGGAAATATCATCGCAGGTGCGGGATTTCATTTAAAACCCCTGGGATCGCACTTGCGGTTGGCTGGTCGTTGGTGCGGCTCCACACCTGCGGAAGTTCCTTCGCACCTGCGGAAATTCCATCGCAGGTGCGGAACACCAGAAGAGGATCTGGTTAAGCTGCTTGCAAAGTCCCAAAACTTCCCGTTAAACATCCGAATCGACTCCGAGGCCCCCAGGACCTCAACCAAAACCACCAATTGACCCCAATACCTCATTCCAACTTAGTCGAGCCTTAAAAACACATCCCATGACATCAAAATACCCGAAAATGCATAGATTCAAGCCTAAGGACTTAGGAATTTTTCAAGAATTCACCTCCGACGCCGAACCACATCTAAACTCGTCCGAATGACCTCAAATTTTGCACACAAGTCATAAATGACATTCCGGACCTGCTGTCGCTTTTGGAATTCCATTCTGAGTTCGATATCAAAATCTCACCTATCGGCCGAAATCGCCGAAATTCTAACTTTCACCAATTCAAGCCTAAAGCTACGTGTAGCCTCAAAAACACATTCCGAACACGCTCCCAACCCCGAAATCACTCAACGGAGCTAACGGAGTCGAGAGATTTTCCATTACGTATCCGTCTTCACACAGCTCCCGCTCCGGCCCAATTTCTAAGGTTAAAGCTCACCTTAAAGGACTATATGTCCAAAAACACTCCAATTTTTATCACTCAACGCTCCGACTCATTCCATTAACCTAATAAGACATGGGAGGAACAACTATCAGGGGATCGGGGCGCTAACTCTCCAAAATGACCTGCCAGGTCATTACATTTTCCCCCTCTTAAGAAAATTGTTCGTCCTCGAACGAGTATAGAAACATACCTGAAGCTGTGAATAGGTGAGGGTACTGACTCCGCATAGCCTGCTCGGTCTCCCAAGTAGCCTCCTCAACCGGATGACCCCTCCACTACACCTTGACTGATGTAATGTCCTTCGATCTGAGATTTCTAACCTGCCTATCCAAAACGGCCACAGGCTCCTCAACATGTGATAGATCTTTGTCTCATTGAACTAAGCTGAAATCCAAAATATGAGTCGGGTCACCATGATACTTCCGGAGCATGGACACGTGGAATACCGGATGAACACCTGCTAGGTTGGGTGGCAAGTCCAACTCATAAGCAACCTCCCCAACCCGCTGCAATATCTCAAAAGGGCCGATGAACCTCAGACTCAGCTTACCCCTCTTCCCAAATCCCATGACGCCCTTCATCGGCGATACCCGAAGCAAAACCCGATCACCAGCCATGAATGATAAGTCACGAACTCTCCGATCCGCATAACTCTTCTTTCTGGATTGGGCTATGCGAAGTCTATCCTAAATCACCTTCACCTTGTCCAAGGCATCCTGAACCAAATCCGTAGCCAACAATTGGGCCTCGCCCGGCTCGAACAATCCAACTGGAGACCTGCACCGCCTACCATATAAAGCCTCAAACGACGCCATCTTAATGCTGGACTGATAGCTGTTATTGTAAGCAAACTCTGCAAGAGGTAAGTAGTGATCCCATGATCCTCCAAAATCAATCACACAAGCACAGAGCATATCCTCCAAAATTTGAATGGTGCGCTCGGACTGTCCGTCCGTCTGTGGGTGGAATGTTGTACTGAGATCAATCTGGGTACCCAACTCAATATGCAAGGCTCTCCAGAAGTGCGAGGTGAATTGAGGACCTCGGTCTGAAATAATAGATATCGACATACCATGCAACCGGACTATCTCCCTCATGTAGATCTGAGCCAATCTCTCCGAAGAATATGTAGTCAATACCGGAATGAAATGAGCTGACTTGGTCAGCCGACCCACAATCACCCAAATAACATCATACTTCCTCAGAGTCCGAGGAAGTCCGACAACAAAATCCATGGTAATCTGCTCCCACTTCCACTCTGGAAGCCTCATCTGCTGAAGTAATCCTCCCGGTCTCTGATGCTCGCACTTGACCTGCTGACAATTGAGGCATGTCGCTACGAACTCCACTATATCCTTTTTCATCCTCCGCCACTAGTAGTGCTGTCTCAGATCCTGGTACATCTTCGCGGTGCCAGGATGAATGGAGTACCGCGAGCTATGGGCCTCCTCAAAGATCAACCTCCGCAGTCCATCTACGTCAGGCACACAAATACGGCCATGCAGTCTCAACACACCATCATCATCTATGGTCATATCTCTAACACCATCCCGCTGACCTCTATCCCGAAGAGCTCGAAGGTCGGGATCATTATACTTGCACTCTCGAATGCGATCATAAAGAGAAGATCGAGCAACAACACAAGAGAAAACCCGGTGAGGCTCAGAAAGGTCCAACCTCATGAATTGGTTGGCTAAGGACTGAACATCCAAAGCTAAGGGCCTCTCAGCGACGTGAAGATATGCCAAACTACCCAAACTCTGCGCCCGGCGACTCAGGGCATCGGCCACCACATTGGCCTTCCCCGGATGGTATAATATGGTGAT